>JAPTHA010000001.1:18109418-18130566 GCA_029814585.1 Gymnapogon annona
GCGACATGATGCCGCACAGTGATTGCGGTGTGAATAAAGTCAATAAAATAACTTCACACCCTGAACATGTTTTCAAGGGTACTGTTGTGTGCAATAGATTCTGTTTTGGCATTGAGTTGTGTTAAAATAGTGTACATGCAGTATTTTCAATAACCTAACAAATCTAAATGCCTAATCCTCTACAGAGATCTAAGAAGATCCGTTACTGTAACGTTTCTAAAAATATGCATTGGCAGTTGTGAAACAAAGAACCTTTTCACAAATTGAGCATTGTGTTTTCAATTGTTTTGCTGTAGTGTGTAATGTACAATTTTGAAAGCTTCGAGCTGCTCTTTTGGTGTGAAAGTGTTAGTTCTGAAGTGTGACGGTATGGTTGTGTTAATGTAGCTTTAGAAAAGGGTGTAGTGTTTAGACATTGGGGAATATGGAGGAAACATTTGTGAAATGTGTTTTAGCATTTGAGAAAAAGTATAAAGACATTCTTTATGTGATTGGGTAGATAAATGGATTTAATTCACAGATTAAAACATAATTTTACTATATTAAAATGTCTTCTTTAGCAGTTAGTACGGTGACAATAAAAATATAATTCATTATATGTTTTGGGGTATTTTTTTCCGAAAATGATAACATAACACTTCAATAAGTAGTTGGTAAACAGTGATCTGCTGCGTTACCTGTCCATGGGATATACTCTGGTTCTGCAGACATGCTCTCTGACGCTCTGTATACGGAGGCTTTAGTCTCTCTGTACTGACCAGCAGCCTGAAGCATGTCCTGCACACAGAAGGCATCAACAGTTCACTTCTTTAGAAATTAAGAGAATTCATATTGCAGAGTTCTAGAGTGCCAGTTACATATTTTGATACTCTGAATAGCTGGTTCACCATTTCAGGGTTTGTGCTGCCAAAACAACAAATATTTGCTGCTAAAATGCACAGATCTGCCAGGGTTTTTCTTCAATTCAAGTTGTTTTACTTTACAATATTCTGAGTGCGAGTGATTCGGCCTGAAAATCTAATATTAAAATTATTGTTAGAATCTTGCTTCTTTTACACGATAAACTCCAGCAATGAAAGCCAATTCAGCCTGAAATAATGTTACTTAGAGCAATTTTGAGTTGTAACACATGATATGTCATATTATTGACTGACTACTTAGAGTGTAAAACATTACAAAACAACCTGTTGGAACCAAATTTAAGGTGGACTTTTGTCATTCCATAATGTATCATTCAAAATGAAAATTAAGGAGAGAAATTATATATTAACAGACTCATGCACACACCTCTGGCAGTACATCGCAGCTGTATGCTTTAAAGCAGAGGTAAAGTCTGTGTTGGTTTACCCCACTAATGAGCTTGTCTTATTTTAATCACCATTTCTTGTATTAGATTTATTTCTTAGACAGAAGAGCTTGTTCCTCAGCAATCTTGTATATTAGCTATTCTGCATTTCAAAGTTAACAAAGAAAAACTGAAAGAATGCATATTAGTGTGTTACCTTGATGATGTTGTTGACGTTGAGGATGACTTCTGCCCACTGCATTGAGTCCACTGGGTTGTCCTTCAGACTGCGCTCCTCCTCCTCCAGCAGACATTCAAATACTGTGGAGACCTGAGACACCTGTGCAACAAGAACAAGAAGTCAGTGCATTATGCACCTTTGACATCTCCAGGTTTCTCATGTCTGAGTGATGGCGGCAGCTCCTCACCTCTCTGAAGAAGACATCAGCGGCAGTGAGGCTGGGCGGTACAGCAGTGTTATTCTTCTGCAGAGCAGTGCTGATGGCGTGGTTCACCAACTCAGCATGTTTGGTGTGATGATTTTTTAGGACCATGGCTGCTTGCAGCTTCTCGGCGTGTTCACACAGCAGCAGGCGCGTTGCCATGGGAGACGAACGCACAGTCACTTGAGTGAGCCGATCCAGGAGTCCCACCTAAGAGAGGAGAACACACATTATCACCACTTTTAGCAAACAGAACATCTGCTGAACATCTGCGCTGTGATAAGACGAAAGCTGTCGGGTCTGACTTCTGCAGGTTTAAGGAGGTGAGGTTCAAGGGGGCTAGAACTGGGCCAAGCCATGTATAAATCACAAGTTCAACATAAAATGGACAAATGGTACGTGATGAAGATTTGATGCAGCGGTCTGATTCTCCATCATCAAAAATGAAAAAAATAATGCAACTGTGAATGGAAAAAATACTATGAACCTTATTATAACACTTACTAAGTATTATATAACAAGAAAGATGTCACAGTCAATGTCTCCTGTTATCAAAACCAAAGGTGGTGGAGTCAAATATTGCATGTGCATATACACACAAACACGAAATATACATATTAAAACATTAAAAACACAATTACAACAGCAATATGTACAAGATGTGCTAGATATAAGTAAAAGAAAAATACATCAATAATTATGCAGAAATATTGATGTGTAGAATTATGCATTAGGTCATTAAGGTGGAAATGCAAGACAGATTCTAGATTGCAATATTTTGAAAGGCACTGGATCCTCTGAGTTCAGGACTATACAGCTGTGGTGAGGTTGGAGTAGCTTCTCTTTCAGTTGAATTAATGTTCAAACATTATGTTTAACATCTCATCTGACTTGGGATAAACATAGCCTAAGATCTAAATTTCCACTGTTTCTTTCGGCTTTTTACCTTCCAGGTTCGCCATAGCGAATCATATTTGATTTGGCAGGAGTTTTTACGCCGGATGCCCTTCCTGACACAACCCACTGGATGCTCATGCCAGGAATCGAACCTGGGTCCCCTATGCACCAGCCCAGTGCTTTACCAACTGAGCTATCCAGCTGGATCTGCATTTCCACTGTATGAGATCCTATTCAGTTTCACTTTCAGAGACACATATTGGATTCGTTCTTTAGACTCTGCATGGGTCTAAAGAAGTAATGGGCTGTGCATTACTGTATTTTCTGACATAAGGCTGAGCGAGAGTTCACCTGGAGCAGGAAGTCCATGAAGCACCCATGAGCTTTCATCTTGTCCTCCAGCTGGTGGAGGATGATGAGTGAGGTGAGTGGAAATCCAGCACTTTCTGAAAACAAAACAAGAAAAATGTGTTCTGTTTCTGCTTAACCGTTCATGTTTCGGCGAAAGTGCTTTCTTTGTGATTAAGCTACTGATTGTGCTGTGCTTTTCTGCTGTCTCAAAGGCAATGGATAGACTCATTAAAGTATGAAAAACTCATAAAAACAGTTTGTGTGTGTGTTCCGTGTCAGAATTGGGCCTATCCTTTGATATTTGCTGTAACCTATCGTGTCCTCCTCCTCACCGTCCGGAACGGATTCAGCCCAGCGGGGATCAGATGCCGGGTAATCATCCACCAGGTCCAAGTTGATCCTAGTCACCATGCTGTCCAGTTCCGCCCCCTCCTCGCCATCACCTTCCACAGGGAAGAGCTCATCTGTGACCGTCTGAGCCCCGACCAGGTCATTACTGACACAGGGGAGAAACTCATCAGATTAACATGTAACATGACAGTCACCCCCTTTTCTGGATTTCTATGTTTATATGATAAGCCTCATTGTATAACTGCTTAAATCAGATGTTTTTCAGATTAGAAATAATGATGCTTTATCTATCAATCAATACATCTCTCTATCCATCGAATCTCCGAGCACTATACCGGCAGAACTGTAGGAAGGCAGCCTTCAGGAATTTGGTTTTGTCCTCTTGAGCTACAGGCTCTACTCTGGTCGGAGTTTCCATGACAGAAACCTGAAAGAGTGAATCAAGTTGGTAAGGAAAAAAATAATAATGGTACATTAACTCCAGATATTTCTGAAAACATGTCTGATCAGTGATGGTTTTAAGGATGCCTGTCACAATTAGTCCATAACCGCCTTCATATGATTTCTTGAACTAACCAGAATTATTTGGCAAAATAACAAAAATCCACAACAACCATGACAGAAATAGCTGAATTAAATTTACTGAACGTTACATCCATTTCACTGCTTTCTGCTGTTTGAGATTGCGCTGGTGCTTTTTATGATGCCTTTTCTTCTTCACTAGGTGTATGTGTATAAACTATTGCTAGGTTAATAATGCACCCATGGCATAAAAGAAAGATTAAAAAAAAAATTTTAATTCATTTGGATGGCAATTAAATCTTAAACTAAAATGCAACAGCTTTAAGTAGGTACACACCTTATTGTCCCAAAGGGTAAAAGCAAAGATTCAAGCATTGTTATTCATTAACCCTAAAGTTCACCGGTTCTTCCCCAAATTATCATTTCAGTTTGTCTTTTCTCATTTTTCTTTTCACTTATGTTAAGTGTTGTATAATTGTTCTATAAAATAACTTTAGTCATTTGCCTTTTACTATATTATTATTACTTAGGCTTTGGATTCACTCCAGCAATCTTGCACTTTTTGTATTCCATATTTATTTGTGTTATCAGTTGCCAATGTATGACATTCCATTACCAGATTCAGTGTGTGTGTGTGTGTCTGTGTAACGACAATAAAGGAAGTCTAAGTCCTCATTTCTATCATTTATGTCTCTGCTATGACTGAACAGATACACCTATTATTGCTGCTGCCAGTTTCAGGTTCACCTCTGGAGCTGCAGCCAGTGAAGAACACAGCGAGTCTTCCATGGTCTCTGGCAGAATGGAGGCGTTCTCTCTAGCCACCACGGCCACCAGGCCACTGTTCTGGGAGAAAAACACCGGAAGCTTGGCACAGCAGCCGCCGCCACGAACGGCATCACCTGAAGAGACGAAAAGCACTTGAGCAAATAACTCTCCATCTATTCACTGTGCGTGGCATTGACCTAATGGTAGAGGATTCTGTTATGAAAGAAAGACCTTTGAAAACTTTGACCTTTATGACATATTTATTCCCGCATCATCTAAAATGCAACAGATATTTTTTATTGTGTGTATGTGTACCATTAGGGCTTGGCAATGTGTGCAGTTAGTTTGTGAAATAAACATCAGTGTTTCCTGTGAAGACCTTTCAGATGATATCAAAAGAAAAAAAAAACATAACAATATTGTATGGGCTTGTATCGACTGTTTTTAGCAGGATACATCTTTTTCTAAAAATTCATTTTGAAACAGTTGTGAAAGACAAAATATTTACAACAATCTGTTGAACTTCATATACATAAGTGTCAAGTGTTTATGCCCAGCTTATTTTGATAACAACGAGCAGTGTGACTGAGGGATTCATCAGCAAAACAGCCACTTCTGTTTTTTATATATTTTCATAAATCCTGTTTTTTGGCACAACTGATAAATGTGTGAATAGTAATTAATAAAATTACAAGTAACACTGAAAAAACAAATTATGATTAAAATATTATTTGTATAATTCATTCTACTGTTATCATTATTGTTATTTGCATATTTATTTCAAACTTTTAATTATAGTTCATATGATTATTAGTCCATCTTGCATATACATGGACTTGGTCAGGTTTCAATTCAGTAAAATGGCAAACAACTACAGTATTTTAGTTGCTGATTCTCACCAGGTGAGTTGAAGCTGATTTTCTCGTCAGGTAATCCTCTACTGGTGCCCGTCGAGCAGGCAAACACCAGCTCCTCGTTATAAATGAAGGCTGTGGAACCCGGGGAATGTGGCAACACAAGGCGAGTGGACTGTAACGCCTCCTCACTCTGAGGAAAAATGCAGTCATGTTGATCAAAGAAATGACAACTATCCTCAAGGAAATGTATTAACTGTTTCATTAAAAATGACCCTTCCCTTGGGATGTTGATATGATCTTAGTGGCACTTTACAGAATAGATGAAGAGGATTTCAAAGAGACTGTACTGACTGAGCTATGCATTCATTACGGCCGGTGATCTTTTCATAGGATTTGTTTTTCATGTATGGTATATAGAAAGTTATGACATCATACCTTTAAAGACATTCATCTAGAAATGACCCACAGTGATAGAAGACGGAAGCTCTCACAATCTGACTACATGAACCAAAGTCAAAACCTTGATTAACCGATTTAATTTTATATATTGCTCCGCTCTAATGTCTATATTCTTGCTCACTCTTTGTACAAATAGATTTATTTTTACATGCAGGACAATTTTACTTCTAGCTCTTCATATTTTGTCCAATTCATATGTCTCATACTTCGTTTTAGTGGTTGAATTGATGTAATTTTTTTTTCTCAAAATTGATTTTTCCTTTTCATCCAAGTGCTTGATTATGCTAATTTGTTTCTATTGTTTTCATTTAAGGATGCTATTTCTTCTTTTTTGTTCTGCATTATATTTATACTATAGATAAGCCATCTGCTTCAGCATTTTTCTTTATTCATTCATTCATCATCCAACCCGCTGAATCCTTTGCAGGGTCGCTGGAGCCTATCCCAGCCACATGGGGCGAGGGCGGGGGGGGCGGGCCCTGGACAAGTCGCCAGTTCATCGCAGGGTCATCATGGGCAAGGTGGGTGATGTGTCTTGCCCAAGGAATCGAACCGCCAACCTTTCGGTTAACAGACGACCTGCTCTATCAAACCTGTATTTTTCAGTATTTTTCTTTATTCATTCATTCATCATCCAACCCTCTGGTTGGTTGGGATGAAATGTATATTGGTTGGGATGAAATGTATATTTTTATAGACATTTTAGCTTAGACATATAATTATGGGCATAAATAATTAATACAAGCATTTGCATAAACTGGACCAATATGCAGAAGGTACAGGATTTTTAAACATGAATATATTTTATATAAATATATGTTCAAGCAGGCACCTCCTGGTTGAGTACCACTGTTATATATGTATATAAGTTTAAAAAAAAAAAGAAATAGGTATTAATACAATATTTAAATAACTCCAATTACACACTTGTTTGTGTACATATTGAAATCCTTCAAAGTACATTTGTGTGTTCATTATTCTCTACAGAAGAGTGTGGAAAGCTGAATTAAAATGTCAGATAAATAATATTTACCGCAGGATATCGTACAAAGTAAATGAGCCAGCAGTTATTGTTTTTGTTCATTTGGGTGAAATTCCCCAGTAACAGGTCTAGTTCCTCTTTGCAGTTTTTTGAAAAGGGTTGATACTGGGGATGACCTGGAATGGAGCGCTGTACTTGGTGACCTCAACATTAAACTGGTCGGCAATGGCAGTGCCGTTATCCTGCAAGGTGATGAGGCAGAAATAGGCCAGACACGGTGAGTCTGCTGGGTGCCAGGCTGCAGCCAAAACCACCAAGCCTGCGCTGAAAACACACAACACACATACACAGACTCAGTTTGATACCATTTAAGGCTGGAAGACATTTCATCCATTCCAAAAACAAAAAAAATCATGACAAATTAAACAAAGGTCTAATGCAATGCAACGTAGTGATATTTATCACAATATAAAACTATAGTATAACATTTGTCATTATTGTACTGACCCGTGTTAGAAAACCCAACACCACAGTTCAACATATCCAAATAGTGCAGCTTTCCAATCTTTCTTCCATATTCAACAACCAAAATATCCTACATAAGATGGGTTATATGTAGAACCAACACAGAATACATAACACCCCCACCCACCCATCCCCGACTCACTGGCTGAGCTTCATGTCCAGATAGATGACATTCGCTCCCTCCTTCATTTCCTCGTAATTGCTCTCTGATCCCTGTGGAGTTGGAGAGTGATTAATTCACAGTAAAAATCACATTAAGACTTTTCCATGAAGGTTTGATATTGATTCGTCAGCCCTTTAAATTAGAGGAAAGAGGAAATAGTCATAAAATACTTAAGTAAATGATGCCTAAACAGCAATTACAAAAACAACAATTTTACAATAGGTTTTATAATCTTTATGCAGGTTGACCAAATATGAAAATGCTCTGATTAATTTAACTTTTAACTGAAATATCCAAAGATAAAAAACAAGAAAAATGACCTTTTTAGTACAGTTTTTACAAGGGTACATGAAATTAGATGGTACTTTTTCTAAAAATTTGTTTTTCCATTTACCAGGGTGTCACATCATTACATGAATGTATAATCTAGGCATATGTACATGTTTACCACATATATCCACTGTATACAGTGCATTAATTTTGAGCAAAACAGACCAAATTGTACCTTTTGTTGTGGCCTCTTACTTTGAAAGCTCACATTTCCTTCTGGAGAAAATAACTGACTAGATGCAAAAAAGAAGTAGGATGTTATATTAAATATGCCAACCATTTTAAAACTATGGAAAATCTACTAGCCCACCAGTTTGGTTAAGACCTAGGAGGTCAGAGGTCCCAATATGTTTCTTTATGCCTCATATAGTTCATATGTCTATCTCTTTTTGGTTTTTTTATCCTGTCTCTGTGATTGTATTTAGGGTTTTTTGTGTGTGTGCCTGTTGTAGTTGCCCAGTTGTGCGTCGGTGAGGTTGTCTTGTTTTGTAAGTATGTAGCGGTATTGTCGTCCTATGAAAAATAAAAACCGAAAAAAATACAAGCCCCTTCACCATTTCATTTAGCTCCCTCTTCAACACAGAAGACTAGTTTAGCGTTTACATCACCGCAAACACCACTTCAACCCACGTGTTGATCGTGTGTTCCATTCTACCTTGACTTTGAACAAGATTCTGAGATCCTTGCCCATTTCCCCATTATAATCCAAAATTATAATCAAAAACAGTAGTGTGATTTTTTTTTTAAATGTAGTAATATTTGGGGGTTTTTATAGAAAAGACTGATGAAGAAATGTGTATTCAGAGTAATGGAACTGACCCAGATGGCGTCAATGATGCTCTCTGTCAGTGCTCTGCGTACATCCCAGCTGAGGATCTGGTGTTCGTAGTTGTCATCCACCTCCCATTTACTCAGATTGGAACTGGTAAGTGTGTACAGGCATCTAGCTCTGCCCACCCACAGCACACTGTGTAGCTGAATAGAAAGCATCAGAGTAGAGATATTCAACACCTGCACTCAGGTGAACCAGCATTGTAAGGGCTGCTGTTGTGAAAACACTCACTGTGTCATTGACCGGTGAAGAGAGGATACCAAAGAGACTGGAGACTCTGCGTCCAATGCCTGACAACATGCCCTGTCCCTGCTGCAGATCTCGGTACAGCAGCTTTCCAGAACAATCCACACTGGCTCTCATCATGCGACTCCTAACTGAGGATAAGACGAAACTTCCACCCTTAAAGAGGAAGTATCAAATTATTTCAGCTCTACTTTGTACCGTTATAGGTTACAATGATGAAATGTAAATAAAAGCCTTGTCACAACTCATAACTTCACATTTACTCATTTTATGAGGCAATTTATAACCCGTCCACATGAAGGTGTAGCAGTTCTAGTTGCAGACACTCCAAATTAATGGTAAATACTAATACTTACAGCAACAGCTATGACATAGTTGCAGAGGTCCCCCAGGTCCACTTCTGTGTCTATGTAGTTGCCTTCCTGAGCCAAAGTGAGCCAGACCCGAGCCGTTCCCTCTGCTGCCATTGCCAAGACTGAGATGGACTGAACAGTGGCCATCTCTAGAGGACCAACACACGCCAGCGCAACAAGGTCGGCTGTGTAGTTATACTCACTTCTGGGTAACTGCAGCTCCTTACACACAGACAGCTGCAGAAAAAGACACATAGAGACCTTTAATATCACCATCACTCACTATCAGTAGAGATAAGTGTGCCTTCACTAAGATGACATACAATGAAAACTGCAATTTAAGTAGTATCTGACCATTTTTGATTAGGCATAGACAATACTCTTTACACTGAGAGAGTGTGTGGGTTTCAACATTAGACTGCTGGATAAATATCGGCTAGAAAGCTTTCCATAGAAAAAAGTGCATTACCATATAATCCTTTAGGTCATAACCTTCACACTCTTGCAACAAAATACAAAGAAAGAAACAAGATCTCTCCGTTTCCCCTATACCTTGGCTACAGCTGTTTGGCAGATTTTCCAGATTATCAGTCTGTCTCCACAAACCATCCACGCCCAGCCGCTCTCATCCACCTTAACCGAGATCTGGTCATCAGCTGGGGTAACAAACATATAGCTATGTTATTATCAGAGCTATAATTCAAATTAGTGAAGATGGGCATAACATTTCTTAAATCATACAAAAAATGAAACAGATTAAAGGTTTTTGTTACCATCAACCATCGTCAGCGCTTCCATCACTTTGACTGGCAGCGACGAGCCAAATGTCTGTACATCGTATCCAATCGTCTCTGCAGCAGTGTGACTCTGCACTCGAGTTGGGGTTGATCTGCAAGAGAGACATTAAGTAAGACAAGATCCACATATGATCAAATTCACTCCATTAAAATAACTTTCAATGTGTAATTATTTGTATAACATGACCTACAATTATAACAAAACAAGAAAGTTGATCCAAAGCTCAAAGTGTCTTGCAATACAATTAAAAATTCATCAGTCTTCATCTGAAACAGCCTGAAATCATCCGCATCAGATTTCTATGTGAAAGCTGGATTAAATAAAGTCATAAAGGGCCTTTCATTGATCATTAACTTTTTGTATTCTCTTAATCTAATACACAAAGGTTCCCATTCATTTTGTTTTTAACAGTTAGAATGGGGAGGTGTGAAATAATTCAGTCACTACAAGACTCACTTTGCTCATATTTGTGTATTTCTGTGTGTGTGTTGTCTTATATGTGCTGCTGTAACCAGAAATTTCTAATAAAGGTATCTAATCTAATCTAATCACATTTGCTCGTTTTAATTAAATGAGAAGAAACCTCCGTTTTACTTGACCGTTACTCAGCACAATGACAACCAATAAATACAAACTCCTACATATCTAATCCACATGGTATGTTTTGTATACAATGACTTATATACATTTCACCCGCTTAAAATAATAACGACACCAGCGGACAGTAGACCCTCACCTCGCCGACAGAGACGTCCTGCGCGGAGAGAACAGCAGGCTACTGGGCGCCCCGGAGAAGGGCTTTCTCGCAGGGGTTCTAACTGGCTGCCTGCGGCCAGAGCTCGGGGTTGTACGGGGACTGAACATAATTGCCCGTACAGCTCAAAGCTCGGTAAATTTAAAACGTTTCTAATGAACAAAATACAGAAATAACTTAGTCAAGATTCATCGCCATTAACACTTCCACCAAACAGCGCGCGGTTCAGTCGCTTAATAAACACGTCATCAAGAGGTCACAATAATGTCCCGCCCACAAATCCAAAAGAACGTTTGACAACGTTTTACATTTTAGACATAACAAATCCAAATAATATACTGTTTTGACTATAATATTCACTGAGCGTAAATCATTTCGGATTTGGTTAACTGGATTAAGCCATAAAAACCACAAAGAATATGCTGTATGTATATATAGAGGCACACAAGCAACACGAGAGAGACTGAAGTTTACTGTTTTTTGAGCTTACTATTCTTTGTTTCATGTAACGTTTGGACGAGAAACCGACTTCATAACTGAATTGTGTGAGTGGTTTTGTCTAAGTGTATTCTGGTTTATGTGAACGTAATTTTTATGAGATAATAGTAAAATTATTATTTACAATAAATAGCTTCATAAGAAAATATATTTATCTCAAATCAGTGGGACAGCCAATATTTTACAGACACGTTGTTTTATTATGAGTTTTATTGTTGTTTTATTAGGAATGTTTGTACATAGATAACCAGTAGATAAATAGCTATTATGTTTTGGTGGAACATCTGCTGAAAACACATTTCACATGCCATTTTCCCTGTTTTTACTGTTGTCGAGCTGTTACGGCCATGAGAACCAATGAGTTTTCTGGAAAAATTAACGTCTGATTGTAAAGTTTCGAACTCGAATCACTGGTATCCCATGGCAGCGTAGAACCATTCCCTTTGAATGGGAGAATGCCGGCTCCACGGGAAACGAGTGCAGTCAGTTTCTGATGATTTTGAACACAGACACCGACAATTTCATGTATGATGAATCTTCAGACGAACTTCTAGAGACAACAACGGAGGAATAGATCGTGAGGAAGACGGACACTGAAACAGAGCGATACCGGCCCGGCATGGAGATGACAGAGACAAGTGGGTGCTGCGTGAAAACGGAGGGTCCCTAACCCTAAGTGTCAGTATCACAGATGTTTAACTTAGCCGAGGAGATCATGTATTCAGTGGGGTTTGACTGGTTTTTATATTGTTACTGAGCAACAAGTTATTGAAAAATTGACCCAGAAAATGGGTCAATTATATTATATATATAAATATATTTAATAAACTGCCTGTTAATATTTTCTAATAAACAGCAAAAAGCACATACTGTACTGTGCGTAGACGTAATAAGCCGCTTATCGAAATATTCACCCCTTCCCAAATGTAAAGCCAGGCCTTGTAGTCGATCATCATTGAGCACCAATGATGAAGGCGGTCTAACCTAGCATGATTTCATGGAGGTTAACCAGGGACAGACACGATGGAGCTGCACATTCAAGCACACACAGTGGCGTAACTTCACTTGGACACTGAGCTGTACATAGACCCGATATAAAACAACCGAGGGCGGAGAGGAACCACGCGATATGCAGTGAGTAACGACGCAGAGCCGACACAGCTGCAGAACCGGATCAATCCCGCTAAAACTTTGCAGCCCTCGGGCCCGCTGCTGGTGCAGCTAAGTTAGCCGGTTAGCTGACCGCCTAACGTGGACACCTGACAGCTTTTGAACAGGTTTACTCACGGCCCCATTTAGCTCACAATTCCACAAAGGGTTGATTTTTATTAGAGAGTCCCATAAGTCGTATTTCCTTGTTTTCGTCTTGTCGTAATCTGATACTCGCTTAGCCTATTAGCCCCACAGAGATGCTTTGCTTAGGTTGATCATGATCGTTCTTTTCTTTCAGTTAACAATCCATTTAATGAAGTAATTTTTTTACTTGTAAATACTCACTTTATCATCAGTGTAGATGCATAATTAATATTAAATTGATCCGCAAGTTTTTTTCCTTTAATATTTAATGTGTGAGACAACGACACATTTGGAAACTGTCAGAAGTATTGAATATTACTCTTAGTTCCTTCTATGTCATATGTGAATTGTGTGTCGTCTACAATAATAATGACACTGTCGCCCGTTGGCTAATCGACTTTACTCTGACACTCTTGGTTTTCATTCACAGGTCATGAAGCGGGTTCGAACTGAGCAGATCCAGTTTGCTGTGACTCAGTACCTGAAGCGAAGGCAGTATGTGGACACTGAAAGCTCCCTGAAAGGAGCCAAACTCTTCCAGTCTGCTGAAGAGATGGCTGCCAGCCTCACAGGTGAGAAGCACTACCATGTAATGGGTCCCTTCCAGGCAATTTACTGATTTCTCTGAATTTCCAGGAAAATTAACTATTTTTGTTTTACTCGAGTTGAAATGAAAGTAATATTACATTTTACGTAACTACTAGGATAATTCTCATGTTTTTCTGTGGAGTTTGGTTTGTTAAAAACAAATGTGAATGGGAATTTTAATGTAATTATAATAAAATTCAAATTCCCCAGTTTCTGTTATTTCAAGAAAATTGGTATATGTCTAGGGATGCTTCTTAAAAATGCCGTAATAAAAAAAATGCATTGTGCATTTTCACAATTTTACAATAGTCTATCCTTTTTTGGGAAGTTACAAGTTAAGTATCCAAGAAAACTGGAAAATATGGGCCCTGTAAACTAAACGTTATGTTATATAATTTTTGAGTGTACAGTTATGTTAATATATGGCTACTTTAACTTAAAAAGTATGTTTTTTGTGAAATATAGTTTATGTTGTTCAGATGTGATATGACTGCATTTTTTATTAATTTGTTGAAGAACCAACAGTGAAATACTTCCAATAAGGTACACATGATGGATATTGCTTTCTCCTTTGTAACTTTCCTTTAATTTCTTTCTGTCTTTGAGTAGTGCAGACAGAGTCTGGCTTTGCCAACATCGTCTCTGCTGCTCCCTGCCAATCGGACCCACAGCAGTACGAGACACAGTATTTGAGGCTGCGCAATTTTCTGTCAGGTACAACACCTACAGTCATTACATCCCTTATAAGAGGTGGGGTTTGTGACGGGTCAATGTAGTAGGTAGAAATATAGCACATGTAATTCTGTTATTAACTTACCTTATTAAATTCCCTAAAGTCAATAAGTCACAAAAAGGCTTACCTTTGTAAGTCAGTAGCATTATGTCTGAAAGGTAAAAAAAAAATCACAATTTCTATTTAGTCCCTGATTCAAACAAAGAACAAATGTGTATCTGCATCAGTGACATATACTTATTTCCAATGCAGCTGGGCAATCATAATGTAGATTTTTTTTCACCCATTTCAACGTATGTAAAAATGTAGTGTAAAGTCAGTGTTTTTCCTCCTGAAAAGGATTCTGCAACTAAAAGAACAAAAGGTTTCTCTCAAACCATTTGGTGTCATCCAATAGAATGTTACAAATTACCAATAAGGGCAGGTATTCAGTAATCTGTAGTGAAACACATAGTAGTGGGGCTTCAGATACTACGTAAGAGAATGGAATAGTTGCCTCATCTTATTTTTCACAAAATCCTCAATATATTTTTCAATTCTTTCAACTTAGAAACAGAAATTCCCTGGGCGAAGGAGGTGAGCAGCATCCTCTACCCGTTCTTCGTCTACCTACACCTGGACATGGTGCGCTGTGGTTTGAAGGGAGCAGTGGATGGTTTTTACAGTCGTTTCCACAGTGCCTTTCTTCAGGATAGTGAGCAGCGTGCCACTGTGGAGCAACTCCGCCACGTCCTCACCACTCAAGATGTTGCAGCTAACCCAAAACTCAGTGCTTTCCTGGAGCACAAGTATGTGGTTCACCTGACAGAGCCGGCCTACAGCTACCTCCTGCGGTACCTGCAGAGTGAAGACAACAGCACCCTATGCAGAGCGCTGACCACACACCTGCAGGTGGAGGTCACCACCTCACATCGTACCGACTACCAGCTGTATGGAGCTGCTGGTGGGGCAACCACCACCCCAAACTCCACCTCCTCCTGGGCAGGAGTGGATGGGGCAGAGAGCGGAGAGGGAGTGGAGGTCCCTGCAGGGATCCCACAGAATGAGGCAGCCCTGGAGGCTCTGCAGGACTGTATTAAGAAAATCCGTGAAGGTCCACCTTCCCTTACGACTGTGTGTTTCTACGCCTTCCACCACACAGAGCAGATGCTGAACACTGCGGAGGTGTCTTCTGACAGCAGGCTGTTAGCTGCTGGCTTTGACAGCTCCACGGTGAAGCTGTGGAGCCTCCGAGCCAGGAAACTGAAGGCTCGACCTCATCAAGCCGACGTATCTCGAATTCACCTAGCATGTGATGTTCTAGAGGAGGAAGTAAGTAGAATGTTCTTAGAACATCTAAGGAAGATTTGCCTCAAGTAAAACATTGTATTGTTCTTTAACTTGGATATTTTGAAAATAAACCTTCACCACAATCCACAATTCCAGATTTAAAATGGTACTTAAAAATATTTAAAGTAATCTACACCAATACTCTTATTATCATCACAGCTGAAGTTTGTCCAGTCATGAGCAATTTGCCTAATTTCAACAGGTGTGAATGTACTTTTCTTTTTGAAGGTTTGACGATATTGTTTTGTCTGTGACTCCTCAGGTGGACGAGGAGGACAGCTCTGGCAGTGAGATTAAGACTCTGCGTGGCCACAGCGGTCCAGTGTTTTGCACTTCTTTCCTGACTGACAGCTCTGGCCTGCTGTCCTGTTCTGAGGATACCACCATTCGATACTGGGATTTGGGCAGCTTCACCAACACAACGCTCTACCAGGGCCATGCCTACCCAGTTTGGGATGTGGACATTAGCCCCTGCAGTTTGTACTTCGCCAGTGGCTCCCATGACCGCACTGCCCGTCTCTGGACGTTTTCGCGCACCTACCCACTGCGGCTCTATGCTGGACACCTTGCTGATGTTGACTGTGTCAAGTTCCACCCCAACTCCAACTATTTGGCCACTGGTTCCACAGACAAAACCGTGCGGCTGTGGAGCACCCAGCAGGGGGCATCTGTTCGGCTTTTCACTGGCCATCGTGGACCGGTACTGGCACTTGCATTCTCTCCTAATGGGAAATATTTGGCATCGGCCGGTGAGGATCAGAGGGTGAAGCTGTGGGACTTGGCATCAGGGACATTGTTCAAAGACCTGCGGGGTCACACAGAGAGCATCACCAGCCTCTCATTCAGCCCCGACAGCAGCCTAGTGGCCTCCTCCTCCATGGACAACTCTGTTCGGGTGTGGGATATTCGGAACTCCCACAGTGGAACGCCAGCAGACGGCTCATCCAGTGAGCTGGTGGGACTATACACTGGAAACACCAGTAACGTGCTGAATGTCCAATTCATGGCCTGTAACCTGCTGTTGGTGACAGGGACTGCACAGGAGAAAACGGAACAGTAGCCACTGCCATTTGTTTGTGTCTGGAGAAAAATATGCTTTTTTTAATTTGATGGCGTGGTCAGAGATTAGAGGGGCAAGTGGTGAGATGAACATTCAGAAATTAACTCTAGCATCAGCAGACTTTGGCAGCATCATACCCAAAAGTGTTGGACGGGTAGGCCAGTATGGTCAAAAAAATCAAAATGGAGAAGGTGATGGGGATTTCAAGCAAAAATTACTGTCTACATTTTTTAGTTCAGGGGCTTTTAAGTTGATGGTAATTTTTTTATGCTAGCAAAAATACAAGTATCAAAACAAGGTGATTACAATTTTTTTTTTGCTTAATGTGATATTGCACTTAAAGTTTAACAAAGAAGCAATATTTATAATTTTCTCAAGTTTTTCATTTTTTGTTTAAAAAGAAGGAAAACCCGAATAAAACTCCACTTTTAAGTGAAGACTAGAGAATGATAGTCCCACCGAATATATTCCAATAAAAGAAACAGACTAAACTAACCTTGAGGTGGCTTTCTTCACATTAAAAAATGGGAAACCAAATTCATCAAATTATTTTTGAGTGTGTCACCTACCCTTAGATGCTTGCATACACATCATATTCATCATGTGTGATTACATTATAGCTCTGGTTTTTAAACAAAATGGTCACAGTAAAGCTATACATCGACAACTTGAAGTGGATCTGATCAGTAATTTTACAAACAGGAACAATAGCATCAGGCACCTATAGAAACTCGGTCTATGTAAAGCAAATTTTCCAATTTGGCAGAAATGCTACTTCTCATTTTATATATCTATTTTAATTTCTTTGCTGCCATACACGTTTACATACTTGGGGTCTGCAATTGCATAATTATTATTTTTGTATTTCTTCACAGTTGATATCTTTGGTTCATTTTCTGAATTATGTCAACTAAAATATTAATTGCCTCTTTTAAAAGGTAATTTGCCAAACTCAAGTTAACATCGCTGTTTCCCCAGGAGCTTTTGTAGAAATGAAATGTTTGTTTTTTTTGTATTGCATACCTTTCATCCCTCAAAAACTGCTTTCATGCATATGTCTAGCATCGTATTTTCTTGGTGATATTTTGTCTTAGCTCCTGCACTAGATCTCAGTATTAAAAATCCATCCAGTCTTTGTGTACCTGATGTCAAAGCTGTTAAGGACGTGCTGCGGTGCCTTGTTGGCGGTTGAATTGTTTACTCTGCTGTAATGCACAACTTACATGCATACGATGTCTCGAAGCTGCATGTACGCATATTAAACAACAGTGCCGAGTTGGTCGAAGCACTGTCAATCTAAACGGAGGAAAGTGTCAGAAGAAATCTGTTTGGCTCACAAAGTTTGGAGAAAACATTCAAGACCATGTGAACTTTAAACATCAGCTGGTTGTTTTTTCTTGTCCTCAGCAGCAGTACTTCTAAGGCTACATTCTATATTTGAGCGTTTTCCTTTAGAACATTTACAAGGTGGTATATTTTTATTCTTCGCACTATTCTGCAAGCGGCATTAACTGTGCAATGCTTAAAAAGTGTAAATATACTGTATTTTTGAAATGCTTGTTGCTTTATGAGGGCAAAAAATTTCTGACATAGCAATTAATTTGATATTCCTGTATGGCTTCATACAATGATGAGTTTTTGAAAGGATTTAAAACAAAATTTCATTCACAATTTCAGCCTCAAGTTTCTGTTTGTCAGTAAATATTTGTTTGCGCCTGTTGCCCAAGACAAGAAATAAAGAAAAATTTATCTTAGTTAATGCTGGTGTTTTGTTTTTTCTCCTAGTGTTTATTGGTGTGTATGATGTGGGCTGGGTTTCACTGAGTAGTAAACCCTGATACAGTGGTTAAACCTGATGTACCAGAGTTATTGGCCCAGTCATCTTCAAGCAAGACTACGTACAATGTTTTAACAGCACGTGATCAGTCCTAATGGCAGGATTACAGCTTTACCCCCTTAGTAATACAGTCAGGTTTTTCTCTACCATTACAGGCAAGTTTTGTCTTACTGAAACTGTGAATTTTTGAGACTCTGTGAGGACACCCATATACAATCCCCCCCCCATGATATCAATCAGCATCTGACAATCTGTAACCTTTAATTTCTTCTCAATGCTAAAATATTTATGTGAAGGTCCTCTTAAGTTTTTATTGTTTCAAGTCCGGTGTTTTTTCATGTTCATATTCCTCCAGCAAAAAGCATGACAGGACGATGTCAAAAGAAAATCAGTGAAAATGGATGTAAATAAGATTTCATTTGGATTATTTGCAGAGAAAAGCGACGTGGGGAAGTGAACATTGTGTGGCTCAAATTGACTTCAGAGGAAATTATGGAAAAATAGATATCCCTCTTTCATTCTCGAGACATATTAAGTGGGTGTCCCTCACAATCAGAGAGATTTTGGGCGGCTGTGGCTTAGTTGGTAGAGTAGGTCGTCTGGTAACCGAAGGGCTGGCTTTGCTCTCTCTGAAAATCTGAAATTTCCCCGTAGGGGACTAATAAAGGGATCTAATCTAATTTAATCTAATCTAAAACGGTCAAATACACATGCTTAATTGGTCGCATTGTGAATGACGCAAGTCTCATATTTTCTCCAGGTAAACTTATATGAAAGTAACTGAAGCTGTCTGACAAACATGATAGAAAAATAGTAATAATAATAAGAATAGTAATGATAGTAAAAAAGACCAATATCTGACTCTGAGACGTTTGGAAATAGACGTTCAAAGCTGCAGAAAGTTCAATGAAAGTCCTAGGATCAAAAACTGGACTTAAATACTAGAGTTAATGTACTTTCAAGTCCGCTGCTGCTGCTCTGAGACAGACAAATATTGTATATGAGTAACGTATTTTCCGAGAGCTTACACTGGTGTGGTCCTTCAAGTGGCCTGACCAGTTTGAATGAATGAGATCATGACTTTTAGGTATTTCAATTGTCTGCCAAACCATCTGGAATGAACTCTTTACCATTTCCTGCAGGCCAAGCCCAAAGAGAGAGAGAGAGAGATAAGAGAGAGAGTTAGCAGGGCGAGGTTCACCTGAACAGGAAGACAAACCAGTTTTAGTTCTAAGGGTGTGTACTTCACTGACCTGACGGGCTGCAGCCGGCGTCAGACACACAGCAGGTGACTGACTCCATCACACGCCTGCTTCTCCACGCAGGCCAAGAAGAAGAAGGAGAAGATGCCTTTGCAGTCCACACTGTCCGGCGGTGGCTCCCGCGCCATCAACACTCAGTCAGACGGGAAGTCCTTCGAGCAGCTGAGGAATGAATGTCTGCAGAAAGGCGTCCTGTTTGAGGATCCAGACTTCCCTGCCACTGACTCCTCACTGTACTTCAGTCAGAGTGCACCCGTCCAGTTTGAATGGAAGAGACCCAAGGTATGCACTGGTCAGGTCAGATGACACAGAGAATGTTGGGATGATGGAATTGTAATGAATGTTTATTTTGTGAATATGATTTGAGAAAAAGCATCATATGAGCTATAATAATCTTTCCTTGATGCAGTTTAGGGTGTGACTTAAAGATATAATGTGTTGACAAAGCATCTTCAAATCTTTATTTCCTCATTTACATATAGACATATTTATGGAGTTTGAAGTCACAGGTATAGTACTTGTGAATATATATTTCTCTAAACCTCAGCTGTACTTCCTGAGCAGATGTAATCATCACATACACCTAAAACAGGAACAACAATAGTGTACGTATAAGAGCACACATTTAATTCAACAAGCAAAACAGTGGATAAAATCTGGAAAGTACGCAAAGGTCCTCCCTGTCTGTTTAATGTAGTAATTCATGAATTAAATTATCAAAGGAAAAAACTCATTACAGCTGTTGCAATGATCTGCTTCACATGAAATTCAAATATAACCCTCTTACATGAAGGTGTTTCTGAATATCTTTTATTTTGCCTTGCATTTTAACATGCATTTGTGTGTATTTTCGTTTCTCTCTCATTCATACATGTTTAATTGGTAAATGAGTAGCCTTGCTAGTTCCTTTTTCCCCCTATTGTCTTACATTATTCAGTGTGTGTACCACATATTAGAGTTTCCCATCAAGTTTTGTACATTCAAAGATGTTAATTAAAATGATCATAATTAATCATTTAATTTATATTCAATAATTAATTGCAATGAACACAAAACAAACCAAATTTAAACAATCATTAATTTCAGCATTAAAAAATATGAAACTACTGATGATACAATTAGTAAAACTGATATGATGATCTTATTGTTTTTCATGCATAAAATCTCAATCCAAACATAAGCGTAATATATTTTTTTTTAATTTTAGGTGAGTAAATCGATAAAGCTAATTAAGTCTGATTCCTCACAGGTTTTTCAAGTTCTCCAAGTCCTTACAAAGTGTCACAATCACAGTATAATAGTGGTAATACAAATCTGTGTAACATATTATATATGAGTTTATGGAATAAACTGCCTCTGCATGTCAGACAGGCACCAACACTGTCCAATTTTAAGTCTCGTCTTAAAACACATTTCTACTCTGTGGCTTTCGACCCAGTGACTCATTGATTTTAGTCCTTTTATTGTATGATAGTTTTTTTTTATTTTTTTTATTTTATTTTATTGTATATGTAATTCTAGCTTTCTAGCTCTATATTTTAGCTCTTTTTACCTACTTTCTAGCTCTATTTTTAGATGTATTTTATTGCCTTATTCTCCTTTCCCTGTTTTGTGTTTTATGCCTTTCTG
>JAPTHA010000001.1:18157623-18170769 GCA_029814585.1 Gymnapogon annona
ATTGTTATATAGTGATATACAGAGACATCATGAGTTATATAGTTATACAGTTCTATAGTTATACCCTTATTGTTATACAGAAATATACAGAGACATCATCACATATATAGTAAAATACAGTTATATAGTTATACAGTTATCTAGTTATACCCTTCCTGTTATATAGTAATATACAGAGACATTGTGAGTTATATAGTAATATACTGTAGTGTAATAATTATAGAAATTAATGTAATTAATGATTATAATAATAAATAATCATAATAATTAACACTACTAGTGTTGGTTAACAGTACTGGCACCAGCGTGTCCATGGACAAAAAATAATAATAACAACAATATTCATTGATAAATAAGTAATGATAGCAATTATATAATAATCATAGTCATTGTCAGTTACTGTTAAAACACCTGACAGTTGCAGGGAGGAATGACCTGCAATACCTCTCCTTCACACACGTAGGGTGTTCATGATAGATTGATTTAAAATTGTATCACAAACATAGAAAACTGAAGAGAAAGTGACATTTTCGGCAAAGATATCAATAATTGAATATAAAATGAAGTTTTTCCATCCACTGCCATTGATTCAACTTCATGTGGTTTTACTGGTGAATCAATGTTGTAGAAAATGATGTGTGTTGAAAGTGTTTCCATGGTAACTGTGGAGCCTCTGAACATTCAAAGTGATCATATCTGATGACCATGTAAATATGAATTACTGTATTTTACACCAATTATTGACATGTATTGATATGATTAGTGGTTCACAAGTTAATAGACATTCTAGATCAGTATGGTTTGGGTTCCTAGTAACTGTTTGGCTCTTTGAGGGTTAATCCCTTCCAAAACTACATGCTTTACGTGCTCATCCACATATTGTGCATGACAACGCTGCTGCTGTTGCTAACGTGTCCATCACCCAGCTGTCAGTTTCAACATCTGCCCAGAGTCCACCCTGCTCAGCTCTGGGGGCAGCGGGTGGGATTTGTCCCCATGGGATTACTGGGTCAGCCCAGAGACAGCAGCTGTAATTTCTCCTCACGTGGTGGGGTGACTGGGCAGAAATATGAAAGTGTGCGAGCGTGCAGAGCTGCACAGTAGTATCATGGATAATATTAAATTTGTCATAATGTCACTGATAAACACATTGAGATGGGGTTTGTAACACATTTTATATCAGATCTTTCTATGAACAACATCTAGTAATGAGCTTTTACCATTGGAACTTATGCAACAAAACAACAGCAACAATGAAATAACCCTGTCTGTTTTTTCAAAGTTTTCCATATGTTGATGCTGACCCTTTATTACACAAATCATTCAACCAGACTGAAGTTTGTGAGCGTACGCACATAGCAGAAAGCTGCTCTACTGCCATTAAAAGCTACACACATTTGTAATACAGCAACAAGTACGAGGGCAAAGGTTCAGTTTATTGTCATTCATTCCATGTTGTACATAAAAGAATGAAATGTGTACTCAGGTCTCAGTGCACCAGTCCAATAAGGTAAGCAATAAGATAAAACAGTAAAAGTATACAAAAACACACATTAAAACACATACCAAAGGAAAAACACACACAAAAGCAGCATTTAACAGACATTCCAGAGCAACTGAGCAAAATAAAATGCATATGCATGCATGGTAAATAAACATACTTTTTATTCGCACTGTTAATTTGTCTTTTTTTCCACTGTTATTATTTTAGTTTGCACTTAATATCATATTGGACTGTATGCGGCCCTCGAACTAGAATGAGTTTGACGACCCTGGTTTAGATAATGAAAGAAAAAGTACCAAAAGAACACAAGCATCTTATTGCGTAATATATAGTGTTCAGTCTTCCTGGATAGATAGCTCAGTTGGTAAGGTTGACTGGTACCTAGGGGACCCAGTTTCGATTCCCGGCATTAGTGTCCAGTGGGTTTTGTCAGGAAGGGCATCCGACGTAAAAAAAAAACTCCTGCCAAATCAAATATGAGAATTGTGGCGACCCTGGAAGGGAAAAAGCTGAAAGAAATCAACATCATAATGTTCAGTCTTCATCTCAGTCCATCAGTACCCAGAGGCCAACAGCTTCATTAAATCCCCTGATTGAAGGCGTGTTTGAGGATTTAGACCAGAGTGAGTAAAGATGCTGATGTTTCCGAGTAAATAGTGCTTTAAACGTGGGTTTTGTTTACTGATGTGACAGATTCAGTCTATCAAGACTCTTAAGCCTCTGTGTAGAGTCTGATGAAAGCTGTGGCCGGGATTTCACTGCTGATGCTCCAAAATATTGTTTCAATAACATCAATAGTAATCGCAGGGGAAATTAGGTCATTATATGGACGAGGTTAAAACAAGCACATTAAAGATGAAGAAAAAGACATGCTTCCCCTTGTTCTGATCCAGTTGGGTTCAGACTATTTTAGCATTTTTCTAAAATTGGAAAGCACATTGAATAACAAATGGCAAAAACTGTTCACCTCTTATTTTGAAGTTGCGAAAACTGGATTTGCAAATCATATTGTCCGCATAAATTTAAACTGTTTTATTCCGACTGTGTGTCTTCAGCAGTCAAAATATAAAGTGGTCATCTCTAAGAATGAATTAAGAGGAATAAGAAACAGGTATGTGAGATCTATAAGATATATGTTCCAGTTGTTTGCAGCAGAAATAAAACGCTGCCTTTAGACTCTGAGTCAACAGATCCAAGATTCCCTGATCTGAGATGTTCAGAACCTAAGACCAGTCAGAAACACTTAAGAAACCAGTGGTAGTAACATGCTCTGATGTCTTTGTCCTGCTCACAACTCTCTGTGTTAAATTAATATTCGATTTTACATTCACACGATCTAAGCGTCTTTCTCATTTTAATTAATAATGTGTGATTAGAAACCTGACCTGCACAGAGAAGCCTCGCCACACTATAAAACCTGCAGGTTAATCTTCTGCTTAATCCATCCTATAGATATTTAATCAACCAACGTTTTCAAGTAGTTTTTTTTTTACTTTCGTGCAATATTTCAGCGAGGATTATTGTAAAGCTGACCCGTGTGTTTGTCCTTCTGTCTCTCTGAGCTGCTGTTGTCGCTTTTATTAACAGGTACATGCAGAGGTTTCACACAGTCATTCTAAAGCAGGAATGTCAAACTCATTACACAATACTCAGACAGGCCTAAGCATACAAATAATATCATAATAATGTATAAATAATGCTAAGGCCAAACTTTTATTTATATTTTAGTGTGTGTTTAGTGTGTTTGTTTACAAACTACCCTGAAAAAACAAACGATTAAAAGTCTCTTAGGAAGAATAAGTGCAATTTGAATAATTAAGAGATATACACAACATGCTGTAATAGGCAGAATATAGAACTTCTCTTTATACGTGTCAGGTTGTTCCCTTTTTTTTTCGGGGGAGAGGATTGTAAATGTAAAAATGTTCATGTAATTTACTAATATCTTCATTTTAAAATATCCATTTAATGGACTGGACTGGATCCTTTGGCGTATGTGAAAGGATGTGGGAAGTTTATGGAAATGTGATATATTTCTGCTTTACTTTGGCCCCAGGAGCACCTTCAATAGCAGCTCACTGGTCCTGACATGCTAAGGGCTAAGGCTAGACATTGTGTTTGAGTGGTGTGTGTGTGATGGGATGAGTAACAAACAGCGATAGTATAGGATAATAACGTCATCCTTTAAATATGTGATTGATATGTGAATATGTGATTGACAGCTGTGATTGCTCCCAGAGAGACAAGTCTCTTTGGGTGAGACTTGGCTCTACTGCTCTACTTCATGTCTCTTTGTATATTTCTGGCACGTCCCCCTGCATCAGATTACGGTGTGGTTTATGTCACAGAGACAGTACCTCTGCCGTCACATTGTACGCATGCACTGGCTGCAACAGCTGGGTCATCTGTGTGGTTTATTTCCTCAAGTGAGCGCCACGTGCCTGAAGTTTGTTCTCAAGGGTCCTGCCTTTTTCTGTCACCCAGCTTGGCATATAAACACGGGCACACACACACACATATGCACACGCACACACACACGCACACACACACACGGTGATATAGGGCAGCTGCATGGCTCTAAATCCCATCATTGGCCCGAATCCTGCTGCTGTGCTGCATGTAAAGGCATGTGAGCAGCAGCTTAACCAGAAGCCCCTCCTCCAATCACCCTCACTCTTCCATGTCAACACCTCCCACCCCACCAGCCCCCATCAGCTCCAGCCACCCTCCTCCTGCTCTGTTTACTTCTCACACCACTTGATGCTTCTGCAGATCACCATCCACAGCCTCTCGTCCAGCTTCTTCTGTGCGTCTGCGCTGAGCATCATGCGGGTGTTACTGGACAGTAGCTGGATGCGCTTCGGACCTCCAGGCAGAGAGTCCTACGACTGGGTGACCGGGTCCCCGTCAACACAGCAGACACAGGTGGGTCCTCTATCAGTAAACTTCGACGCAATCAGTTTTTTTTGTTTTGTTTTGCCTTTGAGTTTCATTTTACATTGATTCAAAATGAAACATCATACTGATCTTTCCTTTTCTGAAGCTCCATGACTTTATGTTTAAGTAAAATATTTACTTGTTTTTAAGCCTTTGGATGAATTTTCATGCAAAAGTAACTGGAGTGAAATGGGGATAAAGAAGGGCATGCAACAAATGTGTATAGAATTTTACAGCTGCACTGTCATATCTGATGCATGAGATATTTAATATGCATCATTTCATATTTTCTGTGGTATTAATGGCTCATAAAGTGTAAAAAGTCTACAAGTCCATTTAACAATAAATTTGAGTTTTTAACAGTAAAGTCCAAATAAATCTAAATAAAAGCACAAAATGAGTAACTTATTTTCACATAATTGCTTAGATTTTATGAAACTAGAGGCAATTTTCTGCAAAACAGATAAATGATTTGGACTGGAACAACTCTTGAACTGACGTTTTTGCATCACTACCCCTCTGCATCTGCCCACAAAACCATAACTGCACACTGATGGCATAAATCAAAAAGTCTTTGGTGGTCTTTCTATAAGAGTGGTGCACAAGTTTTGCTATGTAACACACTATCAGTCTAATAAGAGGACAAAGTGAGTTATTATTACACATAGTAAACATAACACACAGGTGTCAATTGTATTTTGCATGGACGTCACAAACATGACACAGTGTACCACGAATGAGGGTGAAGAAGTTTCTCCTTAAATGTTCTGATGCTCCATGACAAAATGTCAGTAGGAGAAAACAAAAATATCACAAAAAAGATAGTAGTAAAACATTGTATTTTGGAGGATTGGAGCATCAGAAAAGCTTCGATGGAGCTGAAACTGTCAACTTTCATTTAAGACAATTTTATTTATATAGATGAGTGTGACAAGTACAGATTTTCCTTCATGGACATTGAGGATATGCACAAATCAGGGCATCTTTATTTATTTTGTTTTAATTTCAAGGAAACTGCGGAATGTGAAATACAGCAGTGCATGTGTACCTTTCAGGTGTTTCTTCTAAACTTCTTCCAGTTACTTCCTCTTTGCTGAAGGAAGGCAGCCAAATATGTACCCCCACCCCATTTGCCAGTATCCCATTTCAAGCCTGTTTTGTCAACCTGCTAAGTATTTTTGCTTGATTGGTTCTTTTCAGTCAACCAAATCACCAGAACCTAGAGCCCTCCCAAAACTGGTCCATTCATGACACTCAGGGACAACAGCTAATGCTAATGCTGTCTGTGTAATGACAATAAAGGAAGTCTGAGTCTAAGTCTAACATTAGGATATTCACAGTTATGGTTCAGTGTATTTCTGTTGTAGCATTCCAACCAAACAATTAACTAACCAATCAACCAACCAACATACCAATCAATCAAACAACCAACCAAGCTGTATGTCTCTCTCTACCTACGTGTCTGGCCGTCTATCCGTCTCGCTAACTCTCTATCTGATGCATACCCTTTTTACTGCGTTACTTCATTTTTCCATTTCTTCCATTAAAACTGCACTCTTCTATGTTTACGAGACACCCTGTTAAAGACATTATATTTTCATAAACATACTGAATTTATGTATTTTACTCATTCTTTGATGATAATAATAAAAAGGGTTTACGCTCTGTACTTCTGAGTAATTCTTCTGACTCCATGTTAGTCACGTGACCTGGAAGTAGACATGCCAACAAACAATCTATGAATTCAGATCTTTTATGTCTGAAATACCATCAGGTAAACTGAATCACCTCTATTTAATATAAACTGAGACAGTCTTGTTTCTCAGTGTTTGGCTCTGGACTCCATTGTATCTGCTAAAGGCCAGAGTAAAAAGTAATACATAACATACAACGACCAGTATGTGTATGTGTTCTTGTCTATTTCCAATTTAACATTAAAAAGTGTATTTGACCAGATATACGTAAACTACTGTTGCATCAAAACAATTGCAAACCCAGTAAAAGGAAAAAACGTTACATTTTGATAACTGAATGCAAGCGGAGACACATTAATGTTAGTTTGTGTACAACGGTATAGCCATTTTCACATTTTCAATAAAAATACAGAAAAGACTATAAATAATGTCAATTGCAAACTGTTTTAGTGGGAGAAAGGAAAAAAAAAACATCATGAAAATGTTAGCATCCATAAAATGTTTTTTCAAAAACATGAAGAAAATGAATAACTGAAAATTCCTAAGAAAAAGAAGTGCAATTTGAATAAAATGTTGGCCCTGTTTATCATTTATACATACTGCATACTGGTTTAACCCATTTTGATCATATTGGTCTTTGTGTGGAACCTGAACTAAAATGATTATTAACTCACAAAGACCCAGACACCCACTGGCAACCACAGTCATCGACCTGTTGGTCCATTAATCCTATCAATACATGTCAATAATTGGTGTAAAATACAGTTGGTCTTCTTTTCATGGTCGTCCGATGGGTATCGGACGGGTCCAATACCCATCTGTAGTTACCCAGGAAACACCGTCACCTTCCACAACTTTGATTCACCTGTAAAACCCATAGATAGGATTAGTGGATCACCATTAGAGGATATTAAACAATTTAGATCAGGGGATGGTTTTGGTTGGTGGGGGATCTTTCTGGGTTATGGAGCAAAGACGCTAAACATGGATTCATCATATTTAGAATATACGGTAAAAAAAGTAATGTTCCAAGAACCATATTACATTGACCCATTTAACAGTTTTTAAAATCTCAGCATCATCTTGATCTAAAAAGTGGGGATTACTTTTTAACTTATTTAACCTTTGTTTAACCCGGTGGGTCCAATTGACATGGTGGATCTCTTTAACAAATTCATTACATTTACATAACAAATGCATTTGCAAAAAATATACATATAAAACAATCAATCAAAACATTTACAGACCAACTCATTTGCCATCTTTCCTCAAAATCAGTCAAAGTAATCAGTGTTTGTAGATGGAGCTCAGACCACTGGTGTCAGAATGGGGCTCCGTTCCACTCGCGGCCCCTCCATTGGGCCGGGACCCAGAGGTGCTGAGAGTGACTGAGAGATGTGCTAGCCCTCACTCAGACGGATTGAGAATTAAAACTGTCCGGCAGTGCAGGACCAGAGTCTATAGGGTCATCCAGACAACATTAACTGATTACTAGAAAACTGAGGTCATCTGAATTTGGGACAGTCTGAGCAGCAGTAAGCAGCTGCAGGGGTGCAGATCAAACACAGACTCGGGGGGTTTGTAATGCGGGATGAGCAGCTCTGCAGCTGCTTCACTCCATTCACTCACACAGGATAAAAACCAAAGATCTGAGCCCAACAAGCTCTAATGCATTACACATTGCTAATCATGTGCTTTTCATTTAATTTATTGTTGAATTAGTGTAATTACAAACACAGCTTTCAGTTGAGATAGTCATTTGAGAATTGTGCCAGCAAACAGATTTAGATAATTGAGGTGACTATGCCTATTTTCAAAACAACACGTACAAAAACTGACACATTACACATCACACCGACAGATTTCAGCATCTCATTGTTTTAATGTTTGCACAGAGTCCATCTGTCCAAATTAAAATGTTTAATAAACTCCATTCAGTGAAAGAAAAATGCTGTTGTAATGCATGGGTGTAAATAATAAGTTATAAATAAAGTAAATTGTGTAAATTGCATTTATTTGCCTTTTGAAATTTTGCATTGTTTAGGATATTCACATTTTGGTTAAAGAATAGTTTGGAACAAGTTTCATAATTTAATTTCACTTTCTTGCATTAAAACAAGGAGTAGATTTCTCCCTATTTATAGGAAGATATGACAGAATTTGACTGGTGTGACCCATTGGAGATCAAAGTGGGCTTTAAAAATGGAATAATTCATTGTGAAGATCTGTTGTTTCAGTTGAAATGAAGAGCCAGCATACTTCTGAACTGTTTACCTTGAACTGTCTTCCTGATCTTCAGGATAAAAAGTGGGATGAGTTGGACTTGGATGATGACAGAAAGTCTGAGCTGGTGGTCTACATGGTCTTCGTCGTCCTCTCCATCCTCATCCTGGCTCTCCTGGTGGGTCTGGCCATCCGCCGCTGGTCCCATACTAAGCTGAGCCTGGCCAACATCGTTGCTCTGGACTTCCAGGACGCCGAGAGTAGCGCTGAGATCCTCTCATCCCTGACCAGGAACGCAGAACGCCACACCAGCACCAGTTCAGACGGATCGGACGGAGTGTTTGTCATGGTCTACCTGCCCCCACCCTATGAAGAAACGCTCACCAAGATCACCAGAGCCGCCAGCCTTTCCAGCTCCAAAGACGTGGAGTCAACAAAGATGGAAGATCTGGAGGCCAAGCTGTGTCCAGAGCTGAAATCCAGCGGCCAATATGTGTGAGAACACATCAGAGCTGCTGTGAACTGACATTAGAACTCCAACATTTGGTGTTTCTGTCCTTCTGTACATTTGATTCCATTAATAACAATCCACTCTGCATTTCTATGTTCATATTTGTCATCGGTATGGGTCAGTTTCAACCAATATTAGCTTTTAGGAGATAAGAAAATAGAAAAAAAAGCCTTTGTGCTCTACCTGTGCAGCCGGTGAATGAAACAGAACATCTAGCAGCGAAATCATCCTCATTATAGTCACGTACCACGATTTCACTCTTTCAATAATAACGCAGTAAATCAGTACATTTTTAGTGCATTTGTAAATGGATGAAATCATAATCTCTTTGGTGAAAGTAATTATATAAAACCAAGCAACCGGAAAAAAACAAAACAAAACAATATTTTTTTACTGAACAGCTACCCGATGCTTTTGTCAAAAAAGCAAACTGGCTTAAAAAAAATTAACCCTAAAAGAACCACTCATAGTGGGTTTGGAAGATGAATGAATGAATTAATGAATGAAGAGCCATTCATCCCTTATCTATTTAGATAGGGCCCTGAGGTAACATTCCATAATTACCTGCCACACTTTTCTTTATTTTTGGTCTTCTCATCCTTTGCTCAAATAAACAGAATTTCTACCTGGAAGTCTGTATGCTGCCTTCATGTGCCGTTAGGAAGGTGAACTGTTTATTATTGTTCATGCTGATTCCCTCATTACTCTCAGTCATGCTAAAAAGTTCAAAGGTTATTGTCATTTCAGCAGCTCATGGATCAAATTTTTTGCTCGATGTCTAATGACAAATATGACGTGAAGGGGCATTTAATGTGAATTTTTTGAGTTTTAACTAATATTTATCATAATTCCCATGGCACATGAAGGCAGCATAAGGGGCACAAGTCCCCCACAAGCAATGGTTACAAGATGTACTATAATGTGCATAGGTATTTTTTAAAATGCAAGTTGGGTTGGAAGAATTTTTATTTAGAAATGTGAGGAAAACAGGGTATTAAAAACATTTACAGGCTGAGGCTAAAAAACTGATTGACTTTCCATGATGAACCCTGTTCAATTTGCCCCAAACCTTGGAAAAAATATGCAGGATGATTACTAGTGAGAGGCCTAGAATATTTTGATCCTCTTTGCATTGTGCCACCATTTACACATAGCTTATAAAGTTTGTCTATTTGAAATAGGGTTTGTGGTAAACATAGTACAGCTACATCTAGTTTTGTGCAACAACAGCACAGTGGACTGCATCTCTTTGTATGTCACCAAAATGGCTGTTACTTAGAACATGTCGCCTCATTCTTCAGGAGGGAAGTTAAAAAGTAGTTTATACTTCATATCTTCCAGGACTGTGGAAAGAAGCAGTTTCCTCTATGACATCAGGGTGTACAGTCTCTATGTGTTCTCACAGCCTGATACTTCAGCAGTTTTACAACTAACTTTTAATTTCTTCACTTTTAAAACTGTCTTGCAGCTTGTTATATTTAATGCAACTGTTGCTACTGAGCTGATATGGTAATATGCAAAGCTTGTATCAATATACTTCCATGTAACCAGAAGAATATCAGATCCAGCAATTAAATGGGCAAATATCTAAGACATATTAACGGTCTGTTACCAGCGTATATGTTCTTAATAACTGAAGGAAATAAAATACCAATGAAAAATATTTGCAGCACTAAAAAGTTGCAAATAAATATGGTAAAATTGCAGTTTGTTTTTTTTTTGACATTTGAACATTGAGTCCTATCTGCAGACAGAGGAGGATCCTGGGCCTGGGTCTGTTGGAGTTTGACTTCCCCCTAGTGGTCAAATTTAATATCTGCACTTTTGAGTTCAACGTTAATAATTGATGTAAAATACAGTTATTCATCTTTTCATGGTCATCAGACATTTGGATGTTCAGAGGCTCCGTAGTTACCATGGAAACTCTGTTATCTTCTATAGCATAAATTCACCAGTAAAACCCATGGGGTTGAATCAGTGACAGTAGAAATGTTGGGTTTATATTCAGTTAATGATGGATTTTACTGAAAAAGTAGCTATTTCGTCAAATTTCTCTGTTTTTGATATGATAATCTATGAATGTACTCACTTTATGAACATCTATATGATCAACAAATTAAATATTGGAAGATACTTACATATAATAATAAATCACATATGAAATGTAAAATAAAGAAAAACATTTATTTGGTAAGTGGTACAAAAGCAGCACTAGTAATCCGTAGTGGTCTAACCAACAAAATTGGATTCATATTATCCCCAATGAAAATCTCTGTTTGTTTCAGTGTGGGGTTTTTGTAAGCTGAAGTGTCACCTGGATGTAAAGAAGATTGAATAATACAGAGGCGAAGAACAGGTCAGGGGTGGAAATGCTTCATTTTATTGTCACTCTACGGTATGTCACTGTCAGGTCATTGGAAATATGAATCTTCCTAGAAAATATCTTACCACCACAGGAATAATGACATGTTAGTTAGACGTTTCTTCTGATCAAAACAAGTTCAAATGAGGATAGATGTTGGGTTTTTTTTTTTAACCTACCGTAGCCTTAGCCTTAATCAGAACAGTCAAACATGTCCTGGTGTGACGTGTCTAAAAACAGCTGATCGAGCCGAGGAACTTTTGAAGTTGTCTGATCACAAGAAACTGCTAACTCACATTTAGAAATAAGACATGATAAATGTAATTAACGGAGTAGTCATGAAAGCCTTTTGGTAACAAAGTACCTGATGAAGTATTTCTGCTCGAAACTAAACTAGCAGTGTGTGTTTGATTAGTCTCATGTCTTCATGATCCATTTTTGAAGTAGTCGCTGTATGTGTATCCATCACACTTTGAGTCATAAATTTCTCTGATCCTGTAAAATAAAAACAGAGAAAACACGACAACCTCAATGCCGGACTGAAATGAGAAAAGTTAAAATATCAACTTTTATTATTCTATATTCAATAATGCAGGAAATACCCACAAGGCTACAGCAGTTTTTCAAAATACAAGTAAGCACTGTCTAGCTATGTCATGTATGAATGAAAATACTCTGCCGGGCGTATATTGAGTAGTTGTTATTCTTCAAATAATCAATTTTTTCTGGTTTTTTTTCTTCCTTTTCTTCCTTTCCAAGAGGCTTCAGAACTGTCATTTTTTAGCCCATTTAAAACAGAAATTTTAAGTAAGAACAGTTAAATATCCAGTGAACTTTAGTACAGTCAGACATGAGTGAATACCAGTAAAGGTCCAGTCATCAGTATGTTAACATTTTTCACTGCATAAGACTAACATGTTCAGTCGGACAAAAAGCACATGATTTTAATTTTTACTTTCATGTGTTTCATTTCAATTTGACTTAAAAAAGGGAAACTGGAAAGAAGAAAAATCATGGTTATCTCATTTTTTGTCCAGGAGTATATGAATATACTCTTATACAGTCTGTTATTTTTTTTTTTTTAAACTGTGTAATTACTTTAGTTGGGTTTGATTTCTTCTAACCTGGACTGACCAGACTATCAATTATTTTACTTTTAGAAAATAAATAAAAGCCGTGGTCACTGTAAATGTCACCAAATCTCCAAAAAATTACGACACGAGTGAATTAAAAGTATGTGAAAAACTTACATTGTCATGAATTGGGATTCCTGGTTAAAGCCATCATTGCTGTGGAAAACAACAGAGTATGAACAACAAATTACATGAAATTTGTGCAAAATTATATGAAGTTATGAAATATCCATTTGCTTCCTACTTGTTATGTCTCATCCTCAAACTTTTACAACATAAGTACAGGTTTATTACCAGTGAAAGTGTAAGAGTAAATGTATGGTAAAAATTAACAAAGATATTTAGATAAAACAATGAACAGAAATATCTACAATGAACTTACAGAAGCTTTTCGATGATTTCTTTCACACACTTGACATCATTTGTGATGTCAGAATCAATCAATGCTACAGTGGGAAAACAAAAGAAGGTTAAGGGTTAGAAAAATAACAGCAAAAAGGTAAGCTTTGTGATTAAACAGAGATCTGAATAAAGTGAAATACAAAATTACAGTTTTCTATTGATTTAGCTTTTTCATTTAATAATATAGTTAATCATTTGATACTTTGGTTTTAAAATCTAAATTTAGAGTAAGAGCAGATCTTATTTGTCCTTTTTGTATGATGGGAAAATGCAAGTAAAAAAATAAAAATACAAAAATATTCATTATACATGCATATGGACTATATTTGTGTATGTGTATCTGCATGCTTGTGTATGTGTGTGTATACAGTATATATTTC
>JAPTHA010000001.1:18175539-18192709 GCA_029814585.1 Gymnapogon annona
ACAGTACTATAAACAGTGAGAATACTATATATCAGTGTAAACAGTACTATAAACAGTGAGACTACTATATATCAGTGTAAACAGATACAGCATACAGACGTTGTACAGATGTTGAATAAAACTCTTAACTTGTGAACAATAAAAAAAAGCATTTCCTCATGAGGTCTCTGTTTTGTTTTTCCAGATTCATAAAGTGGACACTGAGGTGTATCGAGTAATGGCTGAAGACATTGATAGCACACCGGAAAACAGCAGACTGACATATTCCTTTGTAAAGCCAACACTTCTACTCACCACATTTTTTTATTGTGTGACAGTTTCTTTGCGCTTCCTTAGTGTTACTGAGTTCTTGCACTAATCTTTTCTGAATAAGTTGATTCACAGTGTATGTTCAAGCTGCCGAGTCTACAGTACACTATGTCGGTACAGATTCCAGGGGCCTCAGCTTCAACATATTTCCTGCTTTATGTTTCTGCTACATCTCTATTGTTATTATTATATTATTATCTCCAATACCTCCTGCAGAAGTTTAAACTCAATGGAGTTTAAACTTCACCAGAGATTAAATGAATTGTGCAGAAAAAAAATGTGAGGTGATTTTTTTTTCTACTATTAGATTGGTAACAGTGATACATATATAGTATGTGTTTATAGTCAATAAATAATTAAAACTGCGTACTGTTTTCGTTAGTGATTTTACATTTCACTTTGAGTACAAGAATAAAGAAGTATTAAATTTGCGTATTTGTATTCAGGAAAAAAGTGCAAAATGGTGCAGGTGCAGTACGGACACAAAACGATCGAAGAATTATGATGAAAATATACGAAACCTGACGTCTGATATCTGGTGCTTGTTTTTTACAGACTCCACCTTCAGATTATTTTGAAATAACAAACTCGGGGTCTTTTATTTTGGTGAGACCATTGAACTACAATCTTGTTCAAAGCTTCTACTTCACAGTGAAAGCTCAGGTAAGAGAACACATACTAAACAGTGATTCAGAGTGATTAGAGCTCTGACAGACAGTGAGCTGGTGCAGCCCAGGCATTAAACACCACACACAGCTGCACTGATTGTCTTTGCAGGATAATGGAGGATTAAATGGCACGGCGACTCTGTTGATTATTGTGGTGGACTTTGATAACTTGAACCCACTCTTCATCCACACCCAATACCTGGCATTTATTCCAGAGAATCAGGTGAGTTGGTGAAAATAACACTCTCTGAAAACATGTACAGTGTATGTGTTCAGAAAGGAAATTCACAAGGTTGAAGATCCTGTAGTGAATTATCATATTTGTAGTTCGGACCGGAGATTTGTAGTCAAAACAGATCTCTCTGGAAAACGGTGCAGGAGGCTGGAGTCATCCTTGGTTCAAAAAAGGAGTTTGAAGCGTTGCCGTATCTTCGTTGGTAGAATACAGGTTTATTATACAAAAATACAAAAAACAGGACGGACATAAAAAGTACAAGCAGCACGAATTGCTCCATGGTTGCTCGGAGACCTGCAGTCCAGGTGGAATGGTTGCAAAATCTGAAGGGAGGGGCTCGGACCTTCCCCTTTATACCTGAAATTAATACTTTGATGTAACAAGTATTGTTGTCTATAAATCTCCCTTCAGCCTAAAGAAAACGTATTTCCAGACCTGGATCCAGCTCAGCCTAAGGACAATTAGATTCAGACCCCTGGGTTTTGAAGAAAATCAACCTTTAAGTTCCCTGGATCAAATCAGACCATGTGTCTCTGACCAACCAGCTCAATTGATCAGTGTGTTTTGATGTACTGTTTAGGATAGTTTTATGACCTAAAGCTCCCACAGAGAGGGTTGTTCTATTGGGATCCTTATCTAAGGTGTGATCTAAGCATCTGGATGAACCCTCTCAGTTACTAGGTTCTGTCTCACAGACTTCAAAGGCTCATGCAAATAGCATGTCACAGTCCCAGAACATGAGATTATTTTTAAGAGAGTTTCCCCAATGTGACTATATTAAAATACACTCCACTCCACAAAATAGTTGTTATTAATAGTTATTTGTAGGGTTTATGTTAATAATTGGCAGTTGATCAATAAATAGATTCATCATCATCATTGCTCCTGCAATGGGGGGTGCGTCCCATCCTGGTGCGTTGAGGTGACCAAATAAATTAGTTTCTTCCAGCGGTGACAGTCTTGTGCCAGCAGCTCTGCATCCTCCACAGCAACTCCGTATTGTTTGAGGTTGTCCGTGATGTCGGCAGGCCATCGGGTGCGGGGCTTGCCTCGTGGACGTCCCCAGCCTGCGGCCCTTGGGTCAAGCTGGAGGATGGCTTTTGTTAGATGCTCTTGAGGAAGACTGAGGACATGACAAAATCAACGTGTGCGACATTGTGCAGTCAAGTGGGATGCTCTGGGCTGACACGTGCGGGTTCTGAGCACTTTGTTGGAAACCAGCTGGGGCCACCGGATGTTTTCGATGGTCCTGAGAGACCTGCTATCAAAGCCATCTATTCTGGCAGCTAAAGTCTTGTTTAAGGGCCATGTTTCCAAACAATGAACCAGAATGGAGAGTACTGCAGAGTTGTAAATGCGGAGCTTCGTCATGCATGAGATGGTCTGGTGCTGCCAGAGAAACTGCAGAGCCGATGCAGGTCCTCGTTGTCTACACAAAGCTCTTGACAGGTTCCACAATATTATTGCCAAGCTGAAGAGGAGGGTCAGGACCATCACTGACATGCATAAACTTTGTTTTAGACCAGCTCACATGGAGACCAAGCTTCTCTGCCTCTTCGCTGTATATGCCCAGAGCGTCTCTCAGTTGACTGTAGGATGAGCTGAGTACGATGGTGTTGTCAGCATACTCCAAGTCAGTCAGGTGGTAAAAAAGGACACTCCAGGGACCCGCTCACAGACCCTGGACATCAGGTGGTCAATGATGCAGTTGAAAAGGTCGGGAGCAGCCACGCAGCCCTGACGAACTCCCGTGGAGATGTCAGAGTCGCTGCTGCTGCGGACACAGCTTTCTGCATTGCTATAAAGCAGCCTGAACAGGAAGAGTGGTTGACGGTGTCAAAGGCACCCTTCGGATCTACAAATATTATGTATAGGTGGTGATCTTTACGGAATTTGAGCAGACGAACGGTGGAGATGTTGTCTATTGTGGAGCGGTTGGGCATGAAGTCAACAAGCTGGGGACGACATCTGCTTCTGATGGTCGGAAGAGCATGGGTGAGCAAGATCCTGGTAAAGAGCTTGCCAGGGATGGAGAGTAGGGTGATGCTTCTGTGGTTGTTGCAGACAAGCCTGTCACCCTTGCGTTTCCAGAAGGGCAGGATGACCCCTCTTGTCCAGTCACTGGGAAGCCTCTTTGTCTCCCACACCTTGTTGAAGATGTGGGTCAGCCACTCAACAATGTCATCAGCACCCGATTTTAGCATCTTAGCAGTGATGGCACAAATGCTGGGGGCCTTCCTGATGTTCAGTTTTTTCACCGGGGTGTTACAGGGTCGGTATGTAGCAGGTGATAGGGGCTGCACTTTTGTAGCTGATGAGATGGAGAGAGTGCAGCAGTTGGTGTGTTGGTGAGCTCACAGCTTTAGTTTGAGCTGGACCATCAGCAGATGATGGCCGGTGTTGCCAAGCTCTGCTCCTCTGTATACGCGGCAGTTGGCGACAAACGACCTCCAACGTTGTAAATAATAAATAGATTAAACACCTGAAACAGTTAAAGTGTGTGTGTGTATGTGTGTGTGTGTGTGTGTGTGTGTGTGTGTGTGTGTGTGTGTGTGTGTTACATTACCAGTTTCCTTTTTAAACATAGACTATAAATAATAAACAGGTTTCCTACATGTTCCCTTACCTGAACTATTGGTTATTGAATGTTTCAGACTGGATCTTTCCGTACAGTTCAGCCTGAGTCAATCAAAGCACAAGATGGAGACACTGGCATCAACGTGACTGTAATGTACAGTATCGGTGCAGGTATGTAGCGCAAGGTTTAAAGTTGTAAACTCACACTGAGAAAGAGGAAGAACTGTCTCTTCCCATGTCATGTGTGCTGGTTCAGTGACTCCACAGAAGTATCACAGCAACTTCCACATGGACCCAGGCAGCGGAGCTCTGTCTGTGGCAGTGGCCCTTGACAGGGAGGAGATGAGCAGCAGCACCATCACCATCAACATTAAGGTGACATTTAGTTCCTTGACCATCATGTGATGATGTACATCTAAAACATTTCAAGTCACAAGTTCATGGGTTAAATGTGGTGTTACAATATGACAGATTTAAAGACATGGACAGTGTTTGATGCAAATTCATTGCCTAGTATAACATCTACAACAGTGTTATGTCATAAATACGCCTTTAACTACTATAAATTCCCAAAATGTCAGTTCATCATCAGTTGTCGTCTCCGTATGCAGGCAGCTCAGACTGACGACAGTCTAAAGACAGCAGACGCTGTGGTGACCGTCACTATCGAGGACGTCAACGACAACCCCCCTGAGTTTGATAAGCCTGAATATACCGTACAACTTCTGGAAAACTCTCCCATCAATTCTGTTGTGCTCAAAGTCATCGTCAGTGATGTGGACCAGGTATGGGGGGTGCGGGGGGGGGGGGTCTCTCAAACTAATTTAAGGTCAGGGGCCACATTCAGCCCAGTGTCATCTCAAATGGGTTGAACCAGTAAAATAAGAAGAGTGAGCTCAATAAAATCACTATGAGACTTCTGGTGATGCTATGTTTGAAGTGTAACACGTTTAACGAGCTCCCCCTTGAGAACTTCGTTTAAAATAGCTGCGAGAAATTTAACTTGGACTTTATGAGCGCTTTTACCAGCTAACCATAAGTATGCCGACTAGGACCTCGTAAATTTGATTAGATATACCTCTATTGTCCCACTCGGGGAAATTCCAGAACAAAGTGACAGGAAAACAAGACTTTCACAGAGAAGGGAAGGAAAAGAAGGCTCAATCAGCGTTGGACCAAGCGGAACCTAGCAGAGAAAGCGAGGCCATGTATTTGACAGTGATAGATGATAGCTCCACATGACGAATCACAGTCCCTCATTATCATCTCTGGTACTTCAATCATATATACTGTCTGTGTTCTAGAAGAATTCAATTGTATAAGTGTATATCTGTCTACTCTGTTTTTCTATTCTTTGTATTCTACTGCTGTATTCACTAATTTCCCAGAGGAACCTTCCAGAGGGGTTAATAAAGTACTATCTAATCTATTCTTTTGATCCCTACTAGGTGATCCTGGGTAACTTTCCCCCAAATTTGCTGTGCAAAAATAAGATGTACATGTTGAGTGTCCTATTGTTGACAGCTCATAAAATGATAACTGTTAACTGCCGCAAACCAAATCCACCAACGCTGGAACTCTGGACACAAAAACTGAAACAAGTAAACTGTATAGAAAAGATTACAGTAAGCCTACAAATGAGGATGGACACTTACGCAGAAAGATGGAACTCTGTTGTATTATATTTGGGAACAGGAGAGTTCACATATAAATAATGCAGGGACTGGAAGAGGTGGAATAATTTTTTTTAAGAGGGAGGTAAAAGTAAATGGAATAAGGAGATATACATTTGTATTCAAATGGGTGGTGAAGGATGGATTGATGGTGATGGAGACTGACAGACTCCTTAGCATTATTGTTTTCACTATCTTGGTTGTTCTTGTTTTGTATTTTCTTTCCATTATTACTATTATATGGGTGGTTGTACAAAATATGTATAAAATGTATACTTTACTCATTTATGTTATAATATGACATACAGTTAATCTTGCTGTTCACTATAAAAGTAAAAAAAAAATCACAATATGAAATTGTTTACGTCTACTAAGTATCTTTAAGAAAAGACATTATCAAGATTTAAAGAAATGTGAATAACATGAACAACCTGAAAGAAAGTTAAGTGCAATTTTAACAATATTATGTCTCAGTTCATAATTTACATATTACAACTTACAGATCATAACGGATCTACAAATACAGCCAGACTATTGTTGGAAGTACAATTATTACTTAGGAATTTCTCGTTATTCATAGCTGTTCAGGTCACTCACATTTTTTGTGAAAGGCTAGGTTGCAAATGTACAGATTTTTGTGTAATTTACATTTTGTTTTACATAAGAAAAGATGTTGCTATTCACTGGTTATTATGGCATTTTATTGATGACCAGTTTTGGCCCAGGGGTTTGTATCTTTGACACCCCCCAGGTCAGGTCTCAGTCTGTCCGCTGACACTGGATATACAAGACGCATAAATACAAGAGCCAAGACGAAACCCTTTTCTCTCTATTAATATTTGTTTTACAGGGAGGATTTGTGGGAACTCTGAGCATCAGCACAGAATCTGTTCCGTTCTCTATCGACTCTGACGGGACGGTACGAGTAAAGGAGTCCACTGCACTGGACAGAGAAGCAGTGGATGGCTTCGCATTTATTGTAATTTCCAGATCTATTTATTTGCCTATTTATTATTCTCATCCTTGGTTTTAACAGTATTGTAATTCCTTAAAACGTCTTAGAATGTCTGTTGTTACAATGGAACATTCTGAGTGGTGATGGATGGATGAATGGCGGGAGGGGGTTACAGCTACATTAAAATCTGCTAAAGTTAAATGAAACCAACAAGCAGCAGTGGGCAGCGCCTTGCATCACACACTGTGCCTCCCAACGCCTCAGCGCAGCTCACATCTGTAAGTCTTGGCTGGGACTTGTTTTGTACCATTGGTGAAAAAGTGCATCACATGGACCTGTCAGAAAAGTAATTTGGTGGCTGAGAAACCATAAAAGTTGTGCTGGAAAGATTTCAGAGATTTGTACATGTTTAGCGTCTTTTAAGTGTAGAATTACTGAGTACTGCAGTGTGAGTGAGTAGTGTGCTAGTGTTTTTCAGTTTCTGAAAATGATGCATATTTGAGCCTCTTGCATTATTTGAAGTCATAGAGATGCAAAGTAGTCAGAAACAGTGAAAATACACTCTGACTCCACAGAACCTGGAACCTAAACACATCTCAACTAAGATGTCTCATTTGGTTTCATGGGTCTCGTGAGAAAATTTGGGAAAACAACGTTTTTGGGTGATTCAAAAAAGAGCTACCTACTGCATTACTAATTTCATTTTTCCAAAAAATGTTTTTATTTTTGATTTTTATTTTGTTCTTTATTTTGTAATTTGTTTTCATTTTTCACGTTTTTAAAATTTTATTTATATATTTTAATGCTTAAAAAATCTATATTTTTTTAAATTACCTTTTCATTTTGTTTTTCATTCTTTAATTAAAAATCAATTATTTTATTTTTCTAAAATTTTTTATTTTTGACAAAAATGGTTACTTCATTTTTAATTTTTCCCCAAAAGTTTTTTGGGTTTAAAAAATGCTTTTAATTTTTTTTTAAGTACTGTATATCCAATTGTTTCTCATCCTTCAAATTCAGAAGAAAAGCTCCATGATCCATGATCAGTGTAGTTTGTCAAGTAGACTTGGAACATCGAGAAACAAAGCCATTCCTAAAAAATAATCCGACTTGGGCCGCATGGACAATACTGTTTGCTGGTCGAAATGTTGCTTGTTAGTTAAAATGCTGTTCATATCTTAATATAACAGATTCAAGCCAATGAGACAGATCCACCGCACCACAGTACGGTTGCGTACGTCAGTGTGGAGCTCCTGGATGAGAATGACAACAGTCCTGTGTTTAACAGAAACAAATACGAGGTGAAAGTTTTTCCACCCCAGGAAGTTGGAATGGCGCTGGTTCAGGTGAGTGATTCATCACAGTTCAGCACGAAGTCACCATGAAGCCATCGAAACAAGTCCTCATGTTTCCACTGATTATTTACTTCCTGTTAACTATATGTTCATCTCATGATTCAAGGACTTGATCAGAGATTTTAATCCTATAAGGAATTGCACTAATTTAAAGAACAGTGTGTGCAAAAATGTGACAGCAGAGACACAGTCCCCCAAAAAGGGTTAACTTCATGCTAAATCACTTATTGTACACAATAAATTAAAATCAAATCATAACCTAACAACCTAATCATAACAAAAGTTATCTAATGAACACTTGACATTTCGAGCTGGTCAAGACCAGAATCTTAATAAACCAATGAGAAAAACTATTTTTCCCATGTACCTTAATTTATGATAATAAATTGCCACCAAGTACCATAAATTGTGAAGGCAGTAAAATGAAACATTCTGATAAGAAAATAATAAAACTAACATGTACATTCCTGAACAAGCAAGAAAATATAACATTTGGAGTAACATCACACTGCTGTTATGAAAGCCTCCTCACATACAGTACATGAACGTCATTACCACAGCACAACACTTGCTGGGTGAGTTAATGTCAGTGTAATGTAATGTCTATATGTTTTGCTATATGGCAGATTCCCCTCCTCCTCCTGTTATACTGATGACTCACTTGTATTATTTGACAATGTCCACAAACTGAGTATGAGTTCTTACAGTCTATAAACAACCTATTTTTCATTGCCTTAAAATACTTTTACATTAACCTCCCTGTAACTTCATCTGACTGTTATATTCGCTTTATTGGTAAAACCTTTGTCTTCTCCAAGCTGTTTTTTTATGCTGTCAATGTTATCTCTCATTTGCTTTTATATTTGTATGTGCTGCTTGAACAATACGTTGTTAAATATAACTCAAAGGTTAAAGCAGAAGACCCAGACGCCGAGAAGAATGGGCAAATTACTTACACTATCGAGTTTGGGAATGAGGATGGCTACTTCTCCCTGCACCCTGTGAGCGGAGAGATTACACTGGCTAAAATTATTCCCCTTGTTGACAACTCAATTCTGGAGTTCCCTCTGTTTGTAACGGCCAGAGATGGTACGTGTAAACCTTAGCTGTGGGTGACTTTATCTTGTACACAGACTTCTACAGTTCCTTCAAATGTCATTATTGTTTTTACTCCACCTCTCCTCTAGGGGGCATCATACCCCGATACACTTCAGCACTGGTTCATATTCAGGCCCTGGGGGACTCAAAACCAAGGTTTTTACATAAAGTCTTCTATGGTTCTGTCATTGAAGAGCAGGACCCAGGAGTTTTTATTGTTAAGGTAAGTTTCCATGCCGTCATTACAAAACTATATTGGTCTAAAATCCACTATTATACATATGAGTATTAAAATTCTACCAAAAACATAAAAAATAAATGATCTACTACCGTGTTATATGTTCACAAACTTGAAATGAAATTATAGAGAAAATGTTTTTAATGTAATGACTTATTTCGTAAGCTCACTGATTTGTGTTGGAGTAAGAATGAGGAAGGGAGGAAAAAGTAAATAAAACAAGTCTGTTAGCTTAGTTCTATTATTAGACACAAAACAGTAAAACCTCAAAGTCATTTCTGAGTGGCGTGTGGGACATTATTCAGAAATGTCCCCTCAAAGGTTTTGTGCACAGTGCGTGTCATCAGTTGCTGAAGTGAGAGCTGTACAAACAAGGTCAGAACTGTCACAGTTTAGTCCAAGTTGTGGATCAATAAACCGCAACTTAGCAAAGATAACATCCCATAATAACTTTAAACCACCATAAACCTCAGAATCAAAGTCATGTCTGTAGAAGAAACGCTGACATTTCAGAACGTAACTCCATTCCTTACATTTACAGCCGTGTCCAGTGGAGGAAGCAACAATCATTTTCACAGAAAAGTTGTTTCTTAATGGCTCTCATCCAATCTGGTCGCCATAATATATAAATGTCAACTCTGAACGTTTATCTATGTTTTAGGGTGAAAAAAGTAAAATTACATGGTGAAAATGTTTACATCTGAAAAGCAAAGTGAATAAACATGAGCACACAGAAAACACAAGTGTAATTTTACCAATATTATGCTTCAATTTCTCACTTACTGGCAGGTAACATCTTGTAACAGGCAGTTAAAAGTGCACTTCTCCTCAGTCACTTCAGGTTGTTTATATTTATTCAGGCTGTTCCCATTTTTTTGGCAAAATTCTACTTTGTTTTACTGTAAATAGATGAAAACATTTGGAGTTGTGAGTATTTATATGTCATTGTGGTATTTTTCTGGTCTTGACCCACTTGTGATTGGAACCTGAATTAAATTTGTGGTAATATCTTCAGGGTAATTTTAGCACTTCCCAAATTCATCTCAAGGGCCAGACTGGACCCTTTGGTGGACCAGATTTGGTCCCCGGGCCGCATGTTTGACACCTGTGGTGTAGTGAGTCAGAGCGACTCACTACTCCCTCTAGTGGACACAAGTTCAGCTGGAAATAAATCCCATTTACTGTATATCTACACTTTATAATCCAGGACAGTCAGTGGCATATTTGTCAGAACTCTTTGATCTAAACACAAATATACTTTCAAGTCATTTATTTAATATTTTAAAGTAGAAATAGTGCATAGAGATCCAGTCTCTCTCTCTCTCTCTGTGTGTGTGTGTGTGTGTGTGTGTGTGTGTAAAGAAAATGAAAACATTACATTAGATACTTTAGTGAATTACAAGTCAGGGCAGCAACAGAATAAAGAACAAGAAAAAAAATTGCAAAAGACTAACAATATAAAATAATCATAGTTGTATGTAACAAAAGTCTAAAGACTATCTTCATATTTACAGGTCAGTGGAAATGCAATATGTTACATGACACAAAAAAAAACGTGAAGGGAACAGGGTCAGGTTCAGTCACCCAGAAAGCATTTGTTTATGTGAATGTATACTATAAATGGAACTCGTGCAGTCTGTAGTGCAAACTTCTGAATACCAGGTGAGAGTATATTTGTGTTTCCTTCCACTGGTATGTGTGTCCAGGCCCAGTTCCTCTCAGTGGTTCCTGTGATGCTCCAAGTCGTGACAGAAAGTGATAAATTCCATGTCTCCAGCAGCGGCGAAATTACCACAAAGACAATCCTGGACTACGACGAGGCTCCGCAGAACTACTCCGTGTCCATCTCCCTCTCTGACGGCAACAGCAGCGACACAGCCGTGGTGAAAGTTCAAGTCACCGACATCAACGACAACAGTCCAGTTTTTGAGTCTGGCTTTGTTGAAGCTTTGGTCCCAGAGGATGCAGACATAGGACACAACGTGACCCGTGTTCCAGCTACGGACAAAGACAGCGGCTTCAACCAGCAGGTCCGATACTCCCTGAGCGGAGGGGGGGGCAGGTTTTCTGTCCATCCTGTGACGGGGACAGTGAGTGTAGCAGCTGCTCTGGATCGTGAGGCCAAAGCAGAGTATGAGCTGCAGGTGTTGGCTGAAGACCAGGGGTGTCCAGCGCGCTCCAACACGGCCTGGCTGCTGATCCTCCTCACTGACGTCAACGATAACATCCCAGAGTTCTCTCAGGCTGAATATGATGTGGAAGTGCCAGAAATAGCGTCAATAGGAACCAGTCTGATCATCCTGACAGCGACGGACCCTGATGAAGGTCCAAATGGGATTTGTAGTTACAGTATTACTCAACAGACACCCCCATCAGACCCCCCCATGTTTGAGGTGGAGTCCTCCAGTGGGATTCTGCGTCTGGTCCAGACTCTGGACTACAGCGAGGTGAACGAGTACCATCTTATGGTCCGGGTGTCTGATGGAGGGACCCCCCCTCTGAGCGGGAAGAGCTCTGTGGTGATCAAGGTGACGGACGTGAACAACAAACCTCCCGAGTTCAGTAAAAGCCATTACGACATGGCTGTGTCCGAGAACCTGGCCAGCGGCGCATCGATCCTGACCTTGGAGGTCACCGACAGGGACCAGGTGACCTTCTACCGCTATTACAACACGACCAGAAACACACAACTCAACATCAGTCCCTTCAGAATATTGACATGTCAGAACAGAGCAGGGGGGGTGGAAAGAGTTCCACTGCTCCAAAACAAAGCCAATAGGAAGCCATTGTCTGTGGTCAGTCTGTCAGTGGTCGTTGTCCAGTTCAAGCTCAGTGTCACAGACTGTCAGACGTTCCTGATCCCTGGAACAGTTGTGGACCACTACACTCATACACCTGTCTCAGAGATGCATTGAAAAAAAACTTTTTTTCGAAAGATTGAAAGTTCATGTGCGTAACATAAGCATACCTTCCTGATACCCCCCCACCTGGTTTTTGTCCCTGGGGTTCATTTTGAGCCTCAACTTTTTTTTTCCTTGTTTATTTGACCATTGAAAAGAAAGAAAAGAAAAACAAAAGAAAGAAAAACAAAGTCATCAATTTGCGTACACATCTTCAAAAGCAGTGGCCAGAAGTCTTTCATTTGATACATTTTTGGGTTTTTTTTTCAATATTTCAGTTTTTCTGTACTGCTGGTATTGGTGGTGCAGTAAAGTGCTTCCTGTTCTACCGTCGATACTGTACATGGCCTTTGAAGAACTTTTAATAGTTAATCTACATCAGTACATCGTATTCTATTAGACCATCATATGTTTGTTACAAAATGTCACGATTCAAAATTAATTGAGCTCGGGGCTGTTTTCAGATTCAGTGTTATGCCTTTATGGTGTCATCTGAGTCGATAAAGGCAACACTTATCTTTCAGTTTATCACATTAAAAACCAACATTTGGGGATGCATCGTTTTTTTCACCTTCTTCTCTCCCTTCTCCTCTCCTCCTTCAGGGAGGATTTTCCAATGGTCACTTCCTCTGGGTCAGCGACACCTTTGACGTCAATAAACAGGGTGTGGTGTCTCTGAAGAGGGATATCACTCTGGACAGAGAGACCAAGGACAGCTACATACTACAGGTTCACCATGTTCTTCACTTTTATCTTATTAGACTTAGACTTCCTTTATTGTGATTGTACAGACCCACTGTGGGTCTGACAATGAAATGTCATTACTTGGCAACTGGAAAACACAGCATAAATACAATATTACAAGAGCCACGAGTGGCTGCGGTGCAAGTTGACATCATATAACTGTCTGTGTTTATACACACACACACACACATATATGTATATATATGTATATATATATATATATAAATACAGACACACAAATCTAGGTATCTACATGTAATACACAGACAGACAACTACATGGTAAATATAAATAGGAATATAAATAATATAAACTGTAATACTGCACATAAACATATGCAGTACTGCAAACAGCGTAAATATTACGCAGAAAGGTATACAGTACAGTAAACATTGTAAATATTGCACAGAATCAAGTACAGTTTGATAGTTTGATGACTCGGGGAAAGAAGCTGTCACTTAATCTGGCAGTTTTACAGTGGATATAGCGAAACCTTCTGCCCGATGCCAGCAGAGAGAACAGTCCATGTGTGGGTGAGTGGGGTCCTAGTATATTACGTGAGCCAGGCAGCATTCGTTTTCAATATCCGGGGGGGGTCCCTCACCACTCTACGTAGTGGCTTTCTGAGACCTTGCAGCTCCCGGACCAGACGGAGATGCAGTAGGTCATCAGACCTTCAATGGTGCCTCTGTAGAAGGTTGTGAGGATCAGAGGGGGGAGGGACGCCCTTCATGAAGAGTGAGGGGTGACTGGGCCGAGGGCTCCTGAAGTCAACGACAATCTCCTTAGTCTTATCGATGTTCAGGAGCAGGTTGTTCCTCTTCCACCAGTCAACCAGATGTTGCACCTCCTCCCTGTAGGCCAGCTCGTTGTCGACCCGAATGAGGTCCATGACTGTGGTATCGTCCGTATACTTTAGTATGTGGTTAGTGTCATACCTGGGACGATAAGTGATAACAAAAAATCTACTCTCTTTTTTTGTTCAAAAAACACAAAAAGTGCGTATCCTCATAGTTCAATAAATACCTTACTCCACGTTCTGTGGTACATTTATACAGATGTTAAACTATGTATGTAGACATATACTGTATATATACAGTATCAAATACTCAATAACTCAGAACTCAGTCATATTTTTAACCCTTTAAATGTGTCATGATATAACAATGATAAACCATGTTGTTTATGCACATTTTTTTTGATGTACTACAGAAAAATCTGGCTGCTTTTTTGTGTTTCTTTCGCAGCCTGACATAACGCCACCATTGGTTAATATGCATTGGTACTTTTTATGCTAGGTCAAGTGTTCTAGAATGTGTCAATGCACCTTTTTTACTATTGTTGAGGAAGAGTGTTACTGTAGTATTTTTCATTGTGTCCATTGTTGCACTGATTTGATAGTCTGGATTGTAAAAATCACACAAAAATGAACAACTTTTGAGCTCTGACCTCATACAAATCACAAAAATAGGACTTTTTATAACACGAAGGTCAAAGTGTGTCTATGCTCACCTGGATACCAAAAGTTCAAACATATTTCTTTGTTCGTGTTGATGTTTTGTTGGTGTCTCTGTTTGCCTTCCAGGTGGTAGCGGTGGATCAGCCTGTCGACGGTCTGAACGCCACAGCCCAGCTCAACATCACCGTCCTGGACTACAACGACAACGCACCACAGTTCCTCATCATCCCAGACCCGCTGCCCATCCCCGAGGGTGAGTACTCGGAGGAAAATCCAGGAGAGGTCTTCACCATCTGGACCACAGACGCTGACCTCGGGCTCAACGGAGAGGTCACCTTGTCGCTGGCCTCCCCTAATCCACTCTTCACATTCAGAGAGGTGAGACTCAGAGAGAAGCAGAGCATTATGGGAGGTGTCGTCGAGATGACCTCAGCTATTACCTGAACCACTTGAGAAGCACAAAGCACACCTGATGCTGATGGCGACCGCCTGAAAACCTCCTCAGCATGCCGGTGCTCTGGACCCCCCCGCTGGTCCTCATGGTTGGGTGTGGTTTCGGTCTTGCAGGATAGGATGCTGCTCACTGTTCGTCCTCTGGATCGAGAGAGCAGGGAAATCTATGACCTGGTGGTTAAGGCTGTAGATAAAGGCATCCCACAGAGAGAGGTACGACCCAGATAATGAACCTGAAGTGCAGTAACATTTACTAATGACTAAGTTGTTGGACAGTATGTAATGTGACTCAGTAGCATAGTGTGAATATACATTTTATCAGACTCTGCCGATAATTCTGATAATAATTTTGGCAATCCTGATGAAGTGGGATATTGATCAAATAAAGTAAATTAATCATATCTAAACCTGGCGAGGCGGTGGATACTCTGGGAGCTGTTTGATTGGCTGTTCGTACTGACAGACAAGACCTGTTTACTCACCAGAATGTAACGACTGTTAGAGTGAAAGTCACCGACGTCAACGACAACAGACCTGAGTTCAGCTCCAACATCTACAAAAGTAGCATTCTCCTGAAGGACGTGGAGGATGGGCAGCTGCTGCTGACGCTCGTTGCCACCGACAAAGATGCTGGAAATAACTCCATCATCACGTACAGGTCAGCAGCCCCACTCATAACGTCCAACACCTCTGTAAAAACAGCGGCAGGAGTCAGTCGGTCAGTCAGGCCCGTGTGCTTGTGTCTCGACCAAAGTTACTTTGCATATTTGTAATGGGTGTGTCTTTATTTCAAGTTATATATGTATACTTGTAGATATATTTGTCACTTGTGCATTTTCACCATTTATATTTGCATTATGTATTTTTGCCATATTTGATCCATCTCTGTCTATTTTTTATCTCTTCGTCTTTTTTTTTGTATACATTTAGCATTCCGTGGACAGTAAAGTGGTACTTTCATTGTAAAGGTAGTGTGTCCTCACTGTGTACAATCTTGGACATCTATTTAATGTAACCTACATCTGCATTTTATTTTTTTTTTTTTATATTCGCTATAGAGTATCTTCCACTTGTACAGTGTATTATTAGAAAGACTGAAAACTGTCTGAATGTGATGATCTGATCGAACTGAAGCTTATTTGTACATTGTATTCACTGTATTGAGCTGTGATTTTCACTGCATGAAAAATGTAAATTGTGTTTTTCTTTCGCTTGATGCAGCTTCATTGCAGGTGGTTCTCCATATTTAGCCATAAACAGCGAGACAGGAAAAGTGACGTTGACCTCTGACCTCGCTGACATCACAGAGGACACCACATTGGACCTGACAGCAATGGCGAAGGACAACGGCCGACCTCCTCTGAATTCCACAGGTCAGCGTGAAACCTTTGAGACCCATTGTACAGTTTCGTGTATTTGATGTAAAGTACAAAACATCAAATAACAGTAAAGAGTTATTGGTACGAGATGAAAAAGCAAGTCCTGTCTGTTATATTACTCATTTTGTTTTCTTGAACAGTTCAGTAATGAATTTTAATACAGCAGTGAATTGTGGGACAGTAGTCTGCCTTCCTCACTGGTAAAGGATGGTTCAGTGTCTCCTGTACCAGAGGAGACGCAGAAGAATGCATTGAATCTTCTTTACATTGAGAGAACTGAGTCAGCTCTTATCATGACACTCAAAAGACCTTGGTTTTATTTTACTTAAGCTAAAAGGAAAATACAGATTTAGTCCGATTTCCCGAAGCTGAAGAATTACTCCTTCATCCCCCGAAACATATATTGTGGAATGATCCATTTTTAAGGGAATGGTCTGACAATGGTCCGTCCTTATACCACATTAATGAAGAAAATAACTGATGTTTTCTTATCTTTTAAGAAAGTTTAATCACTTGTATTGATATAAACACGGTCTGTAAGGGGAGAGAAGGTTGAGTCGAATTCAGAGTTTTTGAAGAAAACTTATTGAGGTGTGGTTTTCTTGAAAGGTTGACAGTTCCAAAGAAGCTTAATATATAGTAAATGGAGTAAAAAGTAAAATAACTTTTAAAATTTCAGAAAATGTGAATACTTGCGTACAGTTCAACAGTTAAAGTTGCAAATAACTTGTTTATAATGTGTGTTTTTCCATTTCAGCCCATGTGGTCGTTAATCTGAGGCTGCACAGCCTGATGGAAGGTGTGACTTTCACAAGGCCCTCCTACAACTTCAGCGTACGTGAGAACGAGGCGAAGGGTGCAAGAGTGGGGAGGGTAGAAGCCTCAGCAGGAAGTGACCTGTACAAAGTTACATACAAGCTGAGGACACACACCAACCTGTTCTCCATCGACGCCAGCGACGGGGTCATTGTGACCAGATCCAAGCTGGACCGGGAGCAGCAGGACTGGTTCATCCTGGATGTGGAAGCGGTGGACAACCGCACCCCCCCGATGTCTGCCATTGCAGTGGTACGACACATGTCTGTCCAATAACGGGGGGGGGGGGGGGGGGGGGGGTTAATTTAACA
>JAPTHA010000001.1:18243675-18260196 GCA_029814585.1 Gymnapogon annona
TCAGGCAGACCAGCAGGCTGGCAGACAATCCTCAGTGGAAGAGACTGTTTGTCACTCAGAGCCTTGAGGTGGCTGCTGATCCCCGTCCCTTCTATCTGCCACTGACGGAGATGGTAAGCAAACCTGGCAGAAACATGGCATCAGGAACATGTTAATACAGTATATCCTGTGTATACATTGCATACCCTGGGTCTTCTCTACTAGAAAGGGGCTACGGTGCTGCACTCAAGAGTTTTGAGTTTCCTCACCCAAATTTAAGAGTATTTGATGCACATCAGAATGATTATGACAAAAAAAAGAGATGTAAGCAGGTATCAAAGTTCACAAATACAGATATAAAATGGAAACTGGAATGACCTGCCAATCAGTAATCAAACCTTAAATCACAACAACTTATGCGTTGTGTGTTTAACAAAATTACAAAATCAATCATAATGGGCATGAATATGAAAACTCATCACTGCTGGTAAGAGTGTGGTTCATATAAAAATCCTTGTACCAAAAGGTAGCAGCTTATGGCAATTTACATAATGCTTTCATATATGTTATTAGGTGAAATGAATTCACTGTAAGTGCCATTACCGCTACCGGTGCTCCTCACATAGAAGGTATGAATAATGGTTGAAAACAATGTCAAGTCAATTAGAACATCCTCTGAATACTGTAGGTTCAAACCTCCTGATCCTTCAAAGCACCTAAGTAAGCATTGGGGAAAACCCTGCATTTCCACACATTTCCAGTGTAGTTGTACCTGCGTCTGAAGGCTTCCAGGTGTGTTTTGAGCATGAGCAGCCCTCTCTCGATGCTGGTCAGACTGGAGTGGGCATCCTTCTCCAGGTTGGCTGAAGCCATCAGCAGACTCTCCATACACTTCCTGATGAACTCCTGCTCCTTCTCCAGGCCTGTTTTACCAGCTACATGTGACAACAAACCCGCATCACCACAAAATAGAACAATCTGGTTTGTTGAATGGTTACATACATTTAATTCTGTTTACTGCATTAATGTTGTCTTTACGTGCTGTTGGGAACATGATCGTTTTCAGAATTTTTTGTGTGCAATTTGTGTATACAACAAATGTGCATCAGGTGACAACAGCAAAACATTAGTAAAAGCATGAATCGCCATGAATGTCCTGTTGCTCTCCACCATATTGAAGAGCACAAAGGTTATTTTCATCTCAGCAGTTCGTGTATCAACATTTTTTCCCAGTTCTCAGACATGAGGGGGCATTCATATACAATTTTAGAGTTTCTAACAAGTATTTACTATAATTGCCATAGTATGTAAAGGCTGCATAAGGTAATTAATAAGCTTAAACCTTACAAGTACAGTGGGTATAAGTAGCAGAAAACTGACCGTTGATATAGTAGGAGTTGATGTACTGAATGGCAGCGCGGCTGATATCAGCCGACTGAGCCCTCAGAGCAATTCCCCATAGCTGGTCCATCCCACAGAGCTAGAGACAAGCAAGACCCTACGTTAAGTCTGTGTTCACCCTAATCCAACCAACAATGAGATGATTCAGCATCTTATCCAACACATCTGAACTGACAATGGGTCAGACAAACATCAACACTGAAATAACATTAAATACTTTACTATGGGAATAATTTGTCGAGTTGGTTTACCTCACAACTAGAGGCATTGTCCAGAGCGCTGGTGGCAAGCCGGGCAAGGTTGCAGAGATGCTGAAAGAGGTTCAGTCCTGTCATACTGATGGTTTCTGGCTTCAGCTGGGGCATCTGAACAAAGTATGACGGACACAAACAAATCCACTTCAACAGACAGCTGCATTTATCAGATCTTTTCAACTCCTACGGAGCTAAAACTGAGCTGCAACGCATGAATGAAAGCAATGGTTGAGTCTCAGTAGTACAGAAAATCCTGCAGCAGAACATTAATAAAGGCATTTGTTAATCATTCCCAATTAATTCCTCGTTTGCCCTCAATCGTGTTGAAGAGGTCAATTGTTGTTTTTATATTATAGAAAAAAAATTCCGTAGTTCTCCTGTGGAAAATTCGATGCGAAGGAGGCATTCATGTGCAATTTTCATGTTTCAACTTAGTATTCACCATAATTCCAAAACATTAAGGAAAACAAGAGACCAATCTCAGCAGTGCAGAAAATCCTGCAGCAGACTGTTAATAAAAAAAAGCATTGCTTATCATTACAGAAATCAGCATAGTCCTACTTCATAGAAACATAGATGTTTTTGGAAACTTTTACTCCACTGCTAGTACCTTCTCCAGAAACAGGTGTTTGTATGTCTCCATGCCCATAGCGTGCTGGTCTTTGCTCCGGACCTGATTGAGGAACCAGTGCAGAGCATCATCGTAGCACTCAGCATCCTCCACCAGGCAGTGCCACAGGATGTCCACCTGCTCCAGACTTAATCCTAACATAAGTAAACATTCACAGCAAATTTACTTCATATATAGTAGACTAGTCAGCAGGTGTGTCTCCCCCCCCCCCACAATCTTCCATTTTTATCTTTATTTTCTTTCTAAAACCCTCTCCAAGCAACAGGTTGGGTGATGATGAGTTCAAAATGTTAAAGAACAGCAGACATTTGACACACTTGACATTTCAATTAGGGTTCAGTTCTTGACTTTTCCTGCATGTACCTATTCGTTTTAGCAACTTTTATTTGTTTAATAGGTTTTATAAATGATGTACAGATTGGATGGTACATTTTCATTGTGTTTGTTGCAGTGAAAATAAAGATGTTCCATTCTTTTCTAAAAAATACAAAAATATCCTATTCTGTGATAATTTGAACCACATTAAACACAATTCAACATTGGCTCAGACTCTGAAAGCCTAAATGTGCCAAAAGATGATTTCAAAATTTTTTCTGACATATTAAGATATTATACAAAAATAAATAAAAAATAATAAAACAAAAAAGAGGGGGGGTCACCAAGAATTCAAGATTCAGATTCAACAAGCTGCTTTTTCTTATAGACTGCTTTAGGAGGTGAACCTTTCATTCTGTTGCACTGTGTCATCTCCATGTTGTCATTCTTTGTTCTTTGCAGACAGCACCCTTTGCATAATTAACTCTATTTTAGCATTGCTCCCCCGAGACACAGAAAAAGCAATTAGATTAAATATGTTTCTACGTATTGTTAATGCTGAAGTCCATTTTAGCTCACTGGCATCATTGGGAAAAAAATTCTATTCGTCTATCTTTATATTTCGGCTCTTGATATAAGTGTGCAGTCTTCTTCTTAGTCCAGCTCCAGCAGCTTAAGACTCTTGATGCAACATTTTTTACACCTTAGGAAGACATTGCTTTTAATTTTTCCTCCTTCTTTATTAAATTCACTTGAAACATGTAAGATCTTAGAAAGAAATATTGGCGTTTTCATACTGTTTTTCATTTGTGCACTGAGTGTTTAAACGATCACCCCCGGTTTCAATGGGAGATGTAGTACATTTTAAAACTGAATATCAACAGGGCAGTATTCTTCTGTCTGTGTACTGCCAACCTTACCGACAGTCCTTTCAATAGTTTCTAGACTACCTATGGTATGTTCTTTTCACTGTGCAAGCAAATATTTGGCCTGTGAACCCGAAAAACAAAGCTCATTTGTTCATTTTTACAATTTTGATGATTGGTAAATGAAGAAATTATGCAGTTCACTGACAAAAATTATGAAACTGAATCTTACTGAAGTGGTCTGGAGATCCCAGTGTGGAGAAGACGCAGGTCAGGAACTGCAGACGGACCTGGACTTCTGCACTGTGGCTGTACCTGCAACAACACCGTAATCAGCAGCTTCAGAGGAGGCTTTAGGTGACTCAAGGCAAATGAAAGGTTAAGCCAGACCATCTTAAATTAAATACTGCCACACACTCACAGTGCAAACTTGTGCCGGTGTTCGCGGACTTCCTGTATGTAGTGTTGCAGGTTGTCGAAGAATAGCTTCATCATGTGCAGCTCTTTCTCAGCCCACCTGAAAGAATGAACAATGGAAACTTCAGTAACCCAGCTTTTTGCTGCTCTGTTCCTCAGAAATTTAGTCACAGTGATCTTGGGAAAATGCAAATATCTAGCTTCTGACAGGTAAGAAGAAAATAACTACACATAATACACATTTAAAGGACATATAAGCTTGGAATTCCCTTACATGGTGATCCAGTGAGTGTCGTAGCTGGAACCAAACTGCTGAAAAGTGCCAAAAAGTTTTGGTAGTAGACGCAAGGAAACCACAACGGACCTGAGGAGATGAAACACTAATGAGCCAAAGCCAGATTTTTGTTTCCAGTTTTATCTCCTATATACAATTCAAAAAAATAAAAACATAGCTAGAAAGTAATTTACACATAGCACATTTACCCAAGAGAACCAGTCTGAAAAGCCTGGTCCTGCTTATTTTCCATACTGGTACTGATGCTACTAATAAAACTGTTTTATTTCTAAGGCCAGAACCGTAAAACCCTGAGTAAACAAAAGACGTGCTGCTATGGTTTCAAACTTACCGGTGATGGGCCAAGTTGTCAAGGCAACCTTCAATGAAGCGCATTCGTATCTGTCGGTCAGTGAACCAGCACACCAGTGAGCACAGCAACTTCTCTGCTTCATTAATGAGGCCTTCAGACAGGTGGATCTAAAATATACAGATAAATATGTCAGGGATTTCTAATGACATTAAAGTTAGCAAGTGGTTTCTAAAGATACATTTTTAGATTAGATTCCTTTATTTGTCCCACTCGGGGAAATTTCCAACCTTTTATTACTATTTTACATCAGAGCCACCAGTATTGAAAGAGATATCGGTTCATTTATATGCAACTGTTTCAGTAGTCATTTAACCTTCATGGTTTACTTTGTGATTGTGTTGTCATACTTTTTTAGTCCCAAACTTTCAAAAACTATCATCTACCACCACAAAATAGACAGACGAAGAGCCCTTACAGACTGTACTTGTCATGACATATAGACAAACTGATTATTACATTGACCAATAGACGAACTGACCTGTTGACGTGATCAATGAATGATGAAAATACTTGTTACTCACAAATCTACATGGCATCATTAGATTCCTTGACAAACAGATAAAACAAACTCCATACCAAAGTTCTGATGAATTAAACACCAGTTTTTAAAAAATCCAAGCTAAAACAACAGAAAACTCATCCCATATTACTCTAATTAAACCACTGTGTTTTTTCTGATTGTGACACAAGGTTTCCCCCTCACTAACAACAATTAACTAAACATGATAGCACTTCTTGGTACTTTTCTGACATTACAGCACTATCTGTGAGGAAGCAGCCAGTGTCTACACTGAACAATGAGTTGAGTGTATTATACCGCGTCCTCATCCTGGACCAGGTCCCATAATAGTGTGTTGCCCTTCTTACAGACATTGTCCAGGTTGATGTCTGTCACAGCGTGGCTACTCGAATACTGGTGTTTATGAACAGCTGGTCCTGCAAGAAAACAGAGCAAACACTAAATAGGAGTCCCTGGTTCCTCATTAAACAATGAAACAATGGTGGCTTTATGTCTGCCAGTCTGTCTGTCTGTCTATTTCCAAAAGGACCACATGGAGCTAAACTCAAAAGACACACTTCGTCCTTCAGGTTAAATTTAACACATTTAAAGATACATTTTTTTTCTGGACGGGGAGGGGGGGAGGGGGGGCTTTTCAGACACTGAACTTTCTTTTGTTGTGGCTCACCTTGTACCAGGTGTTCGTGGTAAATGGAGGCCAGGTTGGGGAGGTGCTGCTGAAGGTGAGAGCTGAGCTCAGCGTGGGAGTTGATCTGCACCAGCTCCTCCTCGCAGCCCGACTCCTCACCATCGAAATCGGCCATGTTCTTCTCTGACTTGGCGCTGACCTGGGAGCTGCTGCAGCTGACATCATCAGCGCTGAGCATGTCCTCCACCATGGGACTGTGCAAGGTTTCAAAACCAAAGTGATAAGGAAGAGGACACACAAAATTAACAGTTTTACTTGGAATTAAATATTCCAAGGTGGGAGTATTAGAATACAATTTTACTGAATTACATAAGTGGCTAACTGAACTTTGCTTTCAATGATGACTGGATAAACACAAGACAATCATGACAGAGTGATCACTGCATCATTCTAGATGACTTTGGTAATTCCATTTTGTGATGTGACTAAAGTCCTGTGAACACTAGGGGTGCAGAAAATATATTCTTCGATCCTTCACAATGCAGCCATACCCGATTATGGGTCGATGCAGAAATGTCAAAAATCACTGTTCTGAACGTACTGTTATTTTAATAATGTTGATGTCAGAACTAAAAAGCCGGAAGTAAACTGGTACCACTGCGCCGCCGCCAGCAGTTTAAAGCAACACACTAAAACTAAAGAGTAAGAAAAGACGGTCCATATGGCTCCGACAGCTCCTTTAAAATGGTAGTATATGGAAACATTGAGGATTCTATGAAGTCAAGCCGAAAGGGGCAACTGGACGAAAGCCAAAGCATCTACAGTGTGTCAAGCACCAGTGAAGGATTTTGGAAACACGGTTAACCGTGTTCATCGACATGTTGGTTCTTTCCAATCCAGTATGTTTCCATGCATAACATTCCAGTTTAAATATTTTTGTTGTCTCACAAAAACATAATGGAATCAAATTCATCAGCTTTCTTCATAATGGATCAGAATCAAATTGTGAGGAATCCAGTGATGTGCACCTCTTGTGAATATGTAGGTCTAAGTGATTAAAAATACAAATGTTTTAAACAGTAGATTTCAGAGTTTATAATTTGCACTTGAACGCATTGTGACATCCCTGCCCCTTACCCCTCATGATGGTGGTGATGATGATGATGATGGTGGTGGTGATGGTGGTGGTGCTGGGGGCCTATAAAGCGGCGACAGCTGAAGAGTTCACTGCCCATGGCTTCTCCCAGAAAGTCCCCAGGTCGTGGCAGGCAGTGGGGCTCCTGAGGTCCCTGGACCATCTGTGAGGGGCCCATGTCAGGTGGCTGCTGCTGCGGTTCCACACCTTCAGGCCGTGCAGATGATGAAACCGAGCAGGGGTCCATCATCCTCATGCGGCCCTCTAAGGATGTTGAAGCAGCTGTTACCATGACAGCTGAAGTGTCTGTGTTGAAGGGGGGAACCTTAGTTTTAGCTCCGCCCCCTGACCCACTAGGCACTGCCCCTTGACTCGGTCCTTCTCCTAGTGCCTCCCCTGCCTTCCTCTTCCTGGACTCTGTATGTTCCCGGGCTTCCTTCTGCTGCCCACCTTCTGCAGCTGAGCGGTTCCCCTCATCCTCATCTTCATCCTCATCATCCTCCTCCTCATCTTCCTCTTCATCCTCCTCCTCCTCCTCCTTTAAAGCCTCACTGTCTGCCATATCATCAGAGTGCATCTCGCTACCAGGGCTTCCTGCTGACTGGCTGGCTCGGCTGGAGACAGCCTCGTTACTAGAGGCTTCGCTGCGGCCGCTGCTGCTGCCGGGCCCGCTGCTGCCTTCCTCCACACTGTTGGCTGTCTCGTCTGAGCTGCCTTGCATCGACTCCTGGAGAATCATAGGAAAAACTCCTTTTAACCAACAGACGACAGTGTTTTTAAATTAAAAATTAAACTGAAATGTAAACGACGAGATAATGAACATATGTTATGGCAGTACATATTCATATATACTCATTTTACATACTTATTTTGTCAAAACAATTTTAAATTGAACAATACATTCTGGCTGTGTGAAAATTAATCAAATTAATAATGTACCTTAAATTTAAAAGAAGGAAAATCCTTTTAAAAGAAGGAAAATCCAAATTTTGTATAAACTAACTTTCAAGTAGTATTTGTTTTGGTTTATACGATGTACCAAACCATAATTGACCCCAGCTTGACTTTCTGCAGCTATGTACTGCTGTGGAAGAGCCCAGTTTGCAATATATTATTATATTATTAGTCAATATCAAAAATCAATATCAATGTAAGTATATGTGATAGTTGCATAGAATATTTACACTGCTTTAGCTCGTCATCTCAAGCCTTTTCTGTTAGTACTACATTTTCATCCTACGCACAAGAGCTCCCACAGTGTGTTACACAACAGAGAGGTTGCACTGGATGGAGATATAAAGGACCATCTGAATGCAAGTAAATCGTACCCCTATAATAGCTTAAGCTTAAAGGAATGTAAAAATTAAAGCCTTTGTAGGTAAATATCTCATATGTCTGTTTTAGTCTTTTTGCTATTATTGCTATTCTTCTGTTGTCCTAGACACTCATCACATCTGAAGTTAGTGGATATATTACAACCACAGGGAACGGTTTATGCATTTAGTTGGAAATTAGGAGCTGACTACCCATTTCCTCCAATAAATCAGTACATGGTAACACCATGTTACTTTTATTTGTTTCATGCTTTTATTTCATGACGATGAAAATAAATAACTAGTGAAAAGAGGCAACAAAGCTACAGTGAAACACAGGAAACTCCCTCAAAATCCAACGGAAAATCATTGAGGTCCAGGCCTGTGGTTTTCATGCATGTTATATGATATAAACAAGCCAAACAAAGGCTGCCTCAGAAAGTGTACCTCAGTGTCAGAGAGCCTCTGCTGGCTCCTCTTGCTCCCAGTCATCATTTGGTCATCCATCTCCATGTCCGAGCCTCCACTGTGTTGCGTGTCGCTGTTGTCGCTGCTGTCAGGACTGGCAGCTGGAGAACCTGAAGACAGAGAATATGACAACAGAATATGAAAATGACACATCTATCATGACACTTTAAAGGCATGCTTCAGAAGAAAAGGAACAGGAAAAAGGACATTCACAGCATAAATATTACAGACTGGGATATTCACATTGCACGTCATTATTGCTAATATGCTAAAGTGGTGCAACAATAAATTCACACTGACCTTTCTTGTTGCCCATGGGGATGTTGGTGTTGAGCAGGGAGGCAAAGGAGCTCTGTTTGGAGAGTTGAGCCTTGGCTGCCAGAGCATTGTTCCACAACGCCTTTATCAGCATGGAAGCTAGGTACAGCGTCTGAGTATGGAGGGAGGACAAGCGAGATGAGAGCCATGACAATAACTCCAAAACCAAAAGCCAAACTTCATTTGCAATTAAGAATCATTATCAGTCTCTCAACTGATGACGAACTAGTGTGGTTTGCCGAATTCACTCAGTAACAGAGTTACGTTCCACTTGGTTTTGACATGTATTTTGGTGATTTGACCAGAAGTGAACAACCCAAAATACACGCTTAAGCAAACACAAAGATGCACTGTAATCTGATCAGTCAGACCAGTCACTGAGGTGGCCTGGAAAAACATTTAGCAATGTATCTTTTAGAGTGTGAAGGTCAATGGATGCGGATTTCTCTGACAAAACCAGAAGGGGGTCATTGATGTGGGATGTGAAAGCTGTTTGTTTATAATACAACAGCACCGTATAAATCCATTCATACATCTACATTGTATACATCCATTCATACATCTACATTGCATTAAATACATATATGTTCTTGGAATCTGTCAAACGCGTCTGGCATTTGTTTAGCATGTGATGGAATAACTATAGGGTTATTAAATGAAGTAACACGTTCCAACTCTCAACAGTAGATGAATTTTGGGTTTGGTGAATAAATGCACTGGAATCCCTGGCCAGCCAACCAGGCTGACGTAGCGCAGAAAAAATACAGAAAATACCAGCTTGGTCCTTTGCATTTGTGCAGGGGTGTGCCGTTTAATGTTGTGTAATGCTGTGAGTGTACCTGCTCAGTGTGGGCACTGGGGTGCAGCCCTGACACCAGGTTCAGTACGTGGCGGAGAGGCACTGGATCCAGGTTTTTGATGAGTGAAGGAAAAAGGTCATGGATGTAACGGCTGCAGTGTTTCAGCTGAAACACAAAACAGAGCTTAGATCTTTATATCCCGGTGGGAGGCACTACAAATATTCATTAGGTCCATCATTGAGATATACCATGTTTGTTTATGATTCTACACATTTCTTGCCCAATTTGAATTTTACAGTTTCTCTCCAAAATCCAATTGAGTATTATGGCTGAGTTTACATAAATTTATTGAAAAGAAATAAAGTTTCAGCCAGAGTTCTATCTTTTTTGTATTCAGCAGCCGGAATGATCAATAGTGAAATGCTGTTGGTCAAAATAAAATCTAATAAAATGTCTGTTGAGTCAGGTGTCGGTCCATCTCATCTCACCTGAGCTGCAGCCCATATGCAGTCCACATTCTGTGTGCTGAGTCGGCCCTCTGCAGCCAAAAAGTTCAGGATCACTTGGCACTGTTTAATGATCTGGAAAGCATAACCACACACATCAATACAGAGCACAAAACACAGAGGTTAGCATCAAGATGTCCCAAAAACAATGAAACCACTTTGCAGGCAAATACTGCTTCACATCACAATAACCCGTGGCAATAGCATGATTAAAAAACACTGCATGTGTAAAAAGTTTGTAACGTAACGCTGTTTTGTCAAAAAAATGCAATTTTTAAGGACTTTCAATGTAAAATTTTTCAGGTTTTCTAGTGCCCTTAATGGAGAAATTTGATACAACCTAGGCAGAGTATTGACACAGCTACCAACAGTAACTGAAAGGGACATATTACATTTTTTCATTCTTTTTCCACTGACAACCTTGAACAACAGCGAGAGAGAGCTTGCTACTTTGGTTAACGTCTTGTGCTCCAGCAGCTGAGCAGCATTTACTCTTCTGTCTATCATCTTATGGGCCAACATGAGCTGTGCTTCAATTCTCATTTGCCAGGTCCTACAATTTACCATTGAGAAACACTGGCTTTGTTCTTAACACGGCCCTAAATTATTGTCCCCAATTCACATTGGTATTCAGACATATCCCAAAGTACTTCTACATCTAGGTCTAGCATGCAGCTAATGGTTAAGACACAAGAGTGCTGAGTGGATTTGGTCCACATTTTATCCAGTTTGTACTTTTTGTTTTCCAGCCAACATTCATTAAAACAATAACCTCCGAGTACGTTAGTCTCATGCTGCTGCACTGTCCTCTCATTGACAATCAATCCAACTCTCACAAAATCCATTAGAGCGTGAGCCGTGGTCCATCTCGTCAGACAGCCCAGAAATATGCTAACAATTTCAAGCATTTTTCAAACCTTGAAAACACAACCTTAAAATCCAAACATTTTCAAGGTTTTCAAGCACCAGTATAAAACTCTGTACATAGTATATAACAGCCTTTCAACTGACTTCTATGGCAGGGTGAATTTTCCACCTATTTCAGCTTCTGCAGTGTCCCGATGGGACATAAAAAAAGGAGTCCAGGTATATCTCATTGCTTATAAGTAGTACTTACTGTCATGGGTTTCACTATTCAGATAGAACATAATTATTAGATGCTGCTGTTAATGTATGTTTTGTATTTATATACATTCATCTTCATTTTCTTGAGTTATTTTGTTGGTGCATCAAAACAAACACCTAGGTTCGATCTTCAACATAATACCTGATAATGATAGTTTAAGCTGATTTACATCATTCAGCATAATCATCATCATAATCATTACCTTCATCTGAATAAACAGAAGGAAACCAAGAAATGTCCCACTTCATCCCCATTTTGTTGCTTTTTCCATGCCATGCTACACTTTCAATGGCATCAGTTCATACTGATGCCATGTTCTTCTATCATTTAATTGCACCTGAGTGGACAATTAGCGGCCTCATGTATTTTGTATATTCCATCAACCTCATTTCCATCTGTGTCTAATTTAACTAAACTATAATTAGGTTTAAACTAAGATGTTGCACAAACCGACTAGGAAAATTGTTAAGGTTTATTATTCATATGACAGCTAGCAAAGTCCATGTTAAAAATTAGGTTGAATTAATTTATTTTATTGCACAAATATCTCACCTCAATGTGCAAATTTGGTCCAAATATGTGCTCCACTACATTATTGTGAATCAGCCAGTCGGCTAGTTCCTTTGCTATGGACCTGAAGGGAAGAAGAGAGGGGTTGAAAAGAGAACAATTTGAAGAATAATCAACTGTCAAGGACATTCAAGTACAGGAAATGGCTGCCTTATGCGTATATGTAGTGTGCATCAACTATTTTACTTTCAGTGAATGTCTCAAATTTGTCTGAGTCCTGCCATCAAATAACTCACGTTTCTGTATCGGATACCAAGGACTCATTGTTGCAGACATCATTGAAGGTGTGAAGCTGGTTCTGTGGAAGCACAAACATGCAGTGTTGGTATACATATTTCTTGTTGGTATGACAAAATTTCCTGTCAACTAACTAATATATTTAGTACCATATGTCAAAAGTCTCTTGTTCCTTCATCATCTATTCAGAATCATTAACCTTTAGGAATCATTGTGATCTGAGGAGATTAAAGCTTTTTATGTGGTAGGTTTTTGTTTGGGCATGTAACTTTCTAAGGTAAAAATATAAGCACTGCAAAACAATACTGTAAAGACTGACATACAACTTAAAGCAAATGTAAAAATTAGGACTAATGTCCCTGAATCTCACCAACATGTTCCATAAAGAATCAATCAGTTGAATGTGTGAGGTTGTCAAGTGGTGTCTATGTTAAGAGGCCTGTGGTCCTGATGCAGATCAATCTACCAATACAAGTAGGTGGTACTATCACTGGAGGAGACGTCTGTCACTGGAGGATGACTTCTATCAGTGATTATTAGTGAATATAAGGCAACAAAATATGGACGATTATAAGTAAAGGCAAACTTTTAAAATATCCAAAATTTGGCTAAAGTTTAAAGATCCAAATTGCGATCAACTGTGGAAAAAACTTTGCAGACATTGTCCCAAAGAAACCACACCAAACATTTTAAATAAAGCCGACCGGTGAAAGAACAGTGACTCTGCTGCTTAAAAAACACATCTAAAACGGAACCAGAACAGACAAAACCCATGGTTTCCCAACAGACTGGAGGGCCACATGCTGTTGCTCAGATCGACTGGGTGCACCTGTGAGTTCAGTGTGTGACTTACAGTGATTTGGCTGAGACCAGCCAGCCTCATGGTGAGCGTTGGGGACATGAAGTATTTGAAGGCGAGGTCCAGGCTCTCCTTGTCAAAGCACAGCGCGCTGTCCAGCGGCTCCTTCACTGTGCTCCACATCAAGTCAGCCATGTTACGTGCGGCGCTCTGCCGGAGTTCCTGGTCAGACAGCTTACACAGATACCTGCATATAGAGCACAGACATCAGATTTAAGGGAGTGGGTTTGCTATGATCCACCGTGGACTTTGACTAACTCAGGACATAATTTGAAAGTGCTGTACTGTACTAAGCATCAGCACACAACCACTAAGCTAATGGCAGTTAAGAGCATAGCACGTTTTCCTATCCATGAAGAAATAAAGGAATCTTTGCTGTTCAAGTGATTTCTGGCACTCGTTTCCAGGGTGAGGTACAAGTGAAGCTGTACTGAATGTCTTGGCTGCTAAAATGTAAAAATACTACTGTTGTTACTACCACAAGCACACAATTGAGGGGCTAAAGACGGTCAAAATAAAGATTTAAACATCTAAAATGTAACAAATGATTTTTTCATATTTTTAATGTTATAGGAAAAACGTTCAATGGGACTTGGTCCAATATTTCGAAAAAAGGCTCCACTAACGGAAAAAAAACCAAGATGGATCGATTCTGTATGCTCTGTAGAACGTTCGTCATCTTATTTTGTTAATGCTGCTTCTACCTTCTTTTAACAGTGGCAATGAACAAATATGCGAGGGTTCACTTTGTCCAGACAACTATTAACACCGGTAAAACATCTGATGATGTCCACCTGCCAATGTCATTACTTACATTTTCTTCTCCTCAAAACACATTTAAAAAGTTCATGAGACTGTTAACTTCAGAATTCAGTCAATTTTAAAACGTGTCAAAAACAGAGAAACAAATTGAGATGATTCAATTCAGACTTTCCAAGGACGTGCAAAAAACACTGTAATAACGTCTGGCACTGACTTTCCAGCATTAGTGGAAAAATTAACTGACCTTCTAAATTAAAAATGAGCTCAAATAAAAATTGTTATTACCCTAAGATGTGATATAATTACTTAAACACTCGTACTTTCTATCGAAATTTAGTTCAACGAAACTTTAGACAATTTGACTTCATTTCCTGACATTTCCAGGTCTGGAAAATAACTTTCTTGGTGCTGAATGACCACGGGAACTGTGCACAATCAACCCTTGGAAATGACAGAACTATGATTTTACAGAAGCAGTTCCACAGCTGTTTGTCACATTTGTAGACATTTGAGTTTGTCAGTTTTTTTCAAGCGGAAGTCAAATTCCACTACTGATTATAATGTGTACAATACAACTGCTGTCACCTTCATCTTTGAATACACTTTGAATTTCCTTTTATGCACATTTATGCTGCAAAAAGAAGCACATGGTTGCTTTTAACAATCCTCTTGGCAAAGTAATACAATTGCTATGGAGCAAATTAAGCAGTTGTATTTCTAATGTCGTCAAATGTTATTTAGATACAGACTGAGAACGTTAATATCCCATTGGAATTCAACTCAAATTTCTGCAGCATTGCTTGAATCACTGCAACTTCCATCTTGACACTTCCTGAATGAACAAAAAATGTACACATTTCATAGAATAGTGGAATATTATAATATACGTCGACATACTAAAAAGGAGCTGCAGTGAGTATTTGCTTAGGATGTAAACAATTAAATTAATTGCTAACAAAGTGATTAATTACATAAACTGGGAAATAAACAACCTTTTTTTCTTCCAGTTTCCTAAATTGTAACATCATATTGTTTCACTTCTCATTTATCACAGTAACATTAGTGGACAAAATATCCAAAAGACAAATGGTGACTGGTTGGAGCCCACCACTGAAATATGGGCATTCAGAAGTATCTAGAGTCATGATCTGTCCACACAGAAAGCCCTCCTTCAGAATAATTTTAGGTGCTGGAAGGTGACAAAAATCAGAGCTCTGGTGGAAATTTCTTTAATTCAGAGCCTTCACACAGTCAGTGCCCAAGGACTGCCTGTGTAGGCTTCTTTTTATTTGACTGAGAAGCTGCCATTTTGTTAAACGTTGTCATCATCTAGGAGCTCCTCTGTAAAATATATAAATCGATAAATAAATAAAGAAATGGAGGGGCTTCTATCTGCCACGTGCTTTAAAAACAAAATTAATATTCAACATAAACAAAACAAGCTAGTGCGACATTTGAGCCATATATAACTCCATTTAAAGTGTTGCTTAAAGTAAATGGTGCGATCTCCTTTTATTCCTCAAACACATTGTATTCATCAGCTTTGCTTCTGAGTTTCTGCTCAGTGACAGACGAGATGGCGAGGCAGCAGAACATCAGCCTGCATCACGTGACCAGTCTGCCAGCACTCTGCCTCCTCAAGGGTCATGTGAGGAGAGGTTGACTGGAGGCCTGGCAACTGTTGCTATGGTGACAGAAACTCTTCCTAGCAACGAACGTGTGGCAGTTTGGAATTTAGGAGAGGCAGGCAGAGACAGAGCCCTGAAAACATCAGCCATGTTTAACAGCTGCAAACATTGCATTACACACATCCAATGGAGATTCCGTTTTTCAGCACATTATAAGGGGGTTATTCTAAGATTTAGAAGGAGAATTACAACAATGTTATGTTTTTCAACAAAGTACAAATATCAATACATTTTTATTATTTATTCAATCTGGATGCTGATAACTGTGCAAAAAATGATGTAAGGTAAAAACACTAGGTTCATTCATACCAGTTCCATATCTTTACAGCACGTAAACATTTGGAACTCTGCTGTAATGTCTACAATTAAAAAGGCACTGATCAAGTCACTTTGACTGGGAGTGAAAGTGAAAGCTTTTAAACATCAAAGTTGTATCTGGTGATTAATAATTCATATTAATGAAGTTAATAGGTATATTTCCCATTTTTCCACCTCTTTCACAAACACCCACACACACCAATGCAACACCTATGAAAGTAATACTTTACTTTTGATACAAATCCTTCCCCCTCATTTTGCTTGATTTTAAAAGGTGGACTATGGAAAACTTGTGCACTTTTGAAAATAATGTCACCACCTCTTTTGTGAGCTTGTTATTTTTTTTTGTTCACCAACTTTATTACTTGGCTAATGCCTCTCCACATATCCTCATGATGATAGTAAAAATAGGATTTTTGTGTAAAGGCATCAAGTCTTTTCTGCCAAAATGACCGCCTCTATGTTGGCCTTGTACAGCTGCAACACTGTGCAACATAACACACCAAAAATAAACACAAATGAAGCTCGCAACACAAACATCATGTGAGCATAAGTGACAGATATAAAACACCACTGAATATTTATTAAATTGTTCATGGTGAAGTTATGAAAACAATTTAGGTTCCTCTGGTCTCAGACTATTTTTGGATGACTAAATTGGCACCACATATAATTTACAATGGTGTTCATGGTAAATCAACAGAACAGGTGTTAGCTGCATTCTTCAGAAATGGCCTGCAAACAGGAATAATTATGGAACATT
>JAPTHA010000001.1:18269101-18281458 GCA_029814585.1 Gymnapogon annona
AGAACCAATCCAAAGCAAACTAGGGCGGGTCAGCCGGTGCCACCCTTGCCTTCACCAGAACCATTAAGAAGACTACACAGGACTTGACCAAAAGATGGCTACTTCCAGCACCAGATGACTCATCCTGGTTTGCTTAAGATTTGTTCTGACCTGGAGACACTAGGCTTCTTCGAGTAACGAATGATAATCACTGTAATATCAGTTTTTATCATGTGGCAACATCTTTTTTTCCACTACATTGTTAATGATACTGAAAAATCAATGTTTTTTAGTCAACTTCACTAATATGTTTTGACAGTGAACAACATTTAACATTCTTTTCCATTCAGTTACTCAATTGTTTTGACTATTCGATCACTTAACTCCTCAAATTTTCCACTGCTCGTCAAGTATATCATAAAGTACCAAAAAAAAAAAAAAAAAGAGTACTTCTAGTAAAGTAACCAGAAGTAACCAGAACTACCCATTTTACCACCAAAACCAAAAAAACAGCCTGTTACAGATATTAACTGGGATGGACAGTATACATGGATGCTAAATAAAGTGAATCTATGCCCCTAAACAACTGATCACAATAGAATTGTGACAAGCAACAAGTGATTATGGATCTACTGTTTGGAATCTAATTTGTTGGAAATCTAACAGAAGATGGCTACAGTCATCTTTTAAAACGTTTGATTTTAATCAAATCATCCAATAGCTGTTAGATGTTTCCACCCCAAAAAAAAATCATAAGAAGCAGACTTTGTTTTACGTCCATGATTTTATCCCTTATGTAAACTCTTTACATCACCTGACATTACCCCTCCTGGGACCAAACATGCAAAGAATTTGTATGCAACCACAGCCAAAGACACCACCCCTTTAATTAATGTAATCATTTTCAGTGTGACTATTAGTTGAGTATTTTGGGTCTATGTAAATGCTGCTCTTGACAGTTGTGTTGTGTGTAGGATCTCAACAGAAATAACTACTACTGGCTCTAAAAAAAAAATCACACCTGCAGCAGATCACACCAAGTTACGCAAGAATATTTTGAATTTGGAAAAATAATGTGCTTCAATATTTACACAAGTCTGAGAAGGTCTTTCCTATACTGGACTATGCAACAGGGACAAACAAAATGTGAGAAACCAAGCCTCACTGCCAGTGCCTGACTGTAATCACTTGATGAGGTTTTTGTGGATTATATCAAGTCCAATTACTAAATATCAAAGATGGAGTAAAACAATCTTCGCAGCAGAACAATCATCTATAGCTGCAACCACTGTAGATTTCCAATCTGCATTAATGTGAATGTTTACTGTATAAAAAGGTAAAAATATGGAATCTCCAACAGCCCTATGTGATGCTGGTACAGAGCTTTTTATTAACCATTGACCAACCAAAACCAATGACATCAGTCACTTGTCAGAAGACAAAAAAAATTTAAATCGACACATTTTTTTGTCGGAGGCAAATAAATGAATGGCCCAGTGTCCCACTAACAATTAACTAATTCTGTCATTTTTTAATTCATTGTCATTCATTTTTAGTTAATTCAAGCACAAACACAATGAAGGAGACTCAGTGCTAACAAGTCTAATCTCTTATTTCAAAGTTATGATTATGTCAATGTCTAAACCCTGTCAACCTCTGTAAGTGCCAGTTTTGCTGCAAGTGAATTTCCCTTTATCCAAAAGCCTTAACCAAGATTGAAAACTAGTTCATGTCCAGAGATGTATAGTGCCCAGTTACCCCAAAATTTTAGATAATTTGGAGGAAATAGGTACTCAAAACTCACACAACCCTCATGAATGTATTACGTCACAAGGGCATTCACCTTTGACTGGCAACAAAACATTAGCTTCCCTAAAACAAATGTGCCTCACCTTCGTCCAATTTAAACTGGAGTCAGAGTTACAGGTCTGTGCTCAGCCAGTCAAGCGCAAGACTGCCTGCAGGAGGAGCTCCCAGCGTGCACACACAAGTTTATGACATACAATAGATAGCCCACACAGAAACACGTCAAAGTACTGAAAGAACAGCACTTCAAACTGCACTTAGATACAAAAAAATGCTTTGTTTGGAGCTTCACAGATGGAGACAACCTTTGTATAAAACAGGGCCCCGTTAGCCACCCCTAAACTCTCGGCTAGCTATGAAGACAACCTACGTCTGCTACCTTAGGATGACAACACAACTGTTGAGTACGGAGATAAAACTGAGCCTTTGCAGTTTGATCGCAGTCATTATCACCGCGTATACAAGATTATCCCGCATAAAACACCGTCTGAAATAGTCACACAAGCTATCAGCTGGATGCTATATGCCAAAATATGCGCCTCGATGCAGCCAGTAATTTTCTGGGCTACCTTAGTCGCCGCTAGCTTAAACTAAAAATGACCCAAAACACAATTAAATTGCAGTATCAGCTCCATGTCAGCAGTGTTTACCGTGGTTATGTTATTAATTGCTAGCAGGCCATTTTGGACAGCGAATCCACAGAACAATGGGTGGCAGCGGAGTGGACAGCTAGCAGACTGACCTGACAAACACATCAAACAAAGTCAGCTAGCTCAACTAGCTAACTTAGCTAACTTCTAAACCGGAGCAAGCTGCGCTTCAGCAGCCCCAGCATCCCTGAATAAACCATCCAATACATCGTACACAGTCGTGCTAACGTGTTTTTACTGCCCGCTTAAGTGTCACATTTATCAAAGACAGAGATATTAAGGTTTTGCTTCGATTTTGGTGGTAGCTGATGTGAGTTGTGTTGAGTGTTTGACAGACAGGCCCCAAACTGAGGGCAGGAAAATTGTATTAGCATTCATATCAAACCGACAGGCTCTAAAACCACGTCGTTACTGTCAGTAATTGGGAAATGTGCATAAGTAATGTCTTTACTTTCACACTCCTGTGGACAAAAGGTGAGCTAACGAAGCAAACATACAAAGTTATATTCAGCTAGCCTGGGAGCTAACACGCTCACAATCAAGCCACTGGTCATCGATGTTAACATGAAGCGACCACTTCTGGAGTAAATAAAAATATTTTTTTACTTACTTTCATTTAAAACCTCCACCAGCTCGGCGCAGTTTTCACACATTGTTCATGAAGAGGAAAACTAGGTGGACCAACTCAAACCATTGCACTGGAAACGGTGGTTGGCTGGCAGTTGGTTGTTTTTGGGTAAAAAGGCCGTTAGAGGGAGTGATTGGTGAAGGTTATTCCACTAAATGAAAACAGGGGACACTGCAACGAACAGAACGTGATTTGCATCCAAGCGACGATGATGTACACAAAAAGTTAAGAGGCACTAAAAGGCTGAAAGCGAGTCAGACTCCAATCTGAGCGTTACTTGAGAGAGTAGACACAGCAGCCATGTTGAAAAAGGAGGGGGGGCGACATAGCGTGGAGATAGTTCGGGACTTTTCCCCAAGTCTCGCGAGATTTGCAAATTGAGGTCATGTTTACAACCCAAGGGCATTGAGTTATTGAACTAGCTGCCATTATCGAATAATTAATGTTTAAGTAAGACCTGAGATATATTTTTGCTTTTTTTTTCATAACATACACCGATAAATATCTTTTCTTTTCTTAAATATCTTTTTCTGAATGTACATACAATTAAAAATACAACATATGCAAATACAACATTGTACAATTTCACACAGATTTGAGGGAAAAATGTTCCATTAGTTTTGGAAACATCTCAAGTCTTACGTTTTTTTTAAAAAGGCCGTCTCTTACTTTAACCTTCAAAAATCAAATCTATGAATATGATAGTCCATGTTCAGGGGGAAACATTGAAGCGTTATTTGGCAATGTAACCAAAAAGGAAAGTAGACTTAAGAGTTAGACTTTGACTTAGACTCCCTTTATTCTCATTACACAGACACACACAATGAATCAAGAATCACAATGAATGAAGTAGTAAAGTAAATCATGTCGGCTCCACCTTTTTATATGATTTTAAGGGTGTCTCAAAACTTACCACTAGTGTATAGCTGGAGCTCTGGAAAATTTGTTTACAAATATAAATAAATTTTTAATGAATAAGTGGCATTATGGTTTCTTAATAAAGGCTTAAACATAAAAATAATGAAACATTTGGGATTGAAACTAAATTATTATTTAGGATCTTACATATTCCATTGTTTTCATTCGTTTTTTATTTAATCTTTCAGTACATTCATCCCAGGAATCAAACCCAGGTCCCCTATGCACCAGCCCAGTGCCTTTGCAGCTGAGGGAAACAAGTGTGTCTTGTACCAAAAATGTAGTTTGTTTACATTAAAAACATGGTTTTTATACGTTTAAAAATGTGAGCTATTGACAGTCAACCTGATGAAAAACAAACATTAAAAACTGAACATTTCCTTGACATTACTACAGCACTTAATAGATTATGTGGTTTTGGTGATTAGGAAGCACCTCGTTGGATTTCTGTTAATCGTGTCCTGTGGAATTCCTCTTACCCCAATGATGAAAGAGATTCAATGAAGAAACGCAGTCACGTTTTGTAAAAATAGCCAACTTTATATTCTCAGAGTACTAAGACAGCTTTACAAACAGGATGATATGCACAGCCTTCCTTTTCATCCAAATGCAGAGCAGTCCAACTGCAGCTCTGACTTGCTCACAGTCGACCCCCCCCCCAAAAAAGTAACACACTGACAAACCCAAACAAGACAACAAAGGAAGCAAGAAGTACATCTACCCCTTGAGTGTCACATTCGTCCTGCCCCATGTGGCACATTTTAGCACTTCAGAAGTCTGTCAACTAACCGCCGCAAATGTTTTAACATAATATATTACATATTAACAAATAGGAAGCTGAAGAGAGGGGAGAAAGAGATTAAAAATAACCTTTAATTCAGTCTATTTCATGCAGGTGTAAAAGAACTGGTGACCAAACCTAAAGCTTTAATCAGCAAAGACTTAACAAAAGATGGCATGTTACACACAAAAAACCTTTGTATAAAATAAGAAAAAAAAAAAATCTGCACCAGGATTGAGGGTCAATTAGGCGATTCTCATTTACATATTGACATTGATTTGGTCGACGTACAACCGAGTGCTGGCCTCTTTCTTGTGGCCCCTCATTCTCTTTTTGAAACATACACTCACAGAAACACGTGAAAAGGAAAACATATCAACTGGAAGTGTCCTCGCTCTTTGTTGACCTTCACTCCCTTCTGAGCCGTCCTCTGCATGGTGCTGATGCTGCCTCAGTCACACATCTCCTCCGGTAACTCGTGGGGGTTCAGGATGCCAGGAACAGACATCTGCAGCTTGTGTTTCTCCTCATGGGCTTGGCGCAGAGCCGCCTCCCGCTCCTCCAAGAACAGGTCAGTCGTGTCCTCACCAGCAAACTCCTGCAGGTCCACACAAAAGGACACACTCAGCAATTCCCACACACCACAGTGTGAACACACAGGAGTGTCAAATCCCTTTCAGTCCAGGGGTCACATTCAGCCCAATTTGATCTCCAGTAGAATGGGGCATAAACAAAATGAACAGCTTTATTACTCCTTAGTTTGTCACTTACGCATAGATCTCTGACAGTATCACTTATCACTTACAGTAGATCTGTGGAAACAATTAATGACCAGCAAAATACTCTTCAAATTGAACTTATTTTTCTTAAGAAATCTCAGGTTGTTCATATATGTTCAGATTAGTTGAAATACACGAATTATGCAAGTTTCCTATTTTTTTGCACTGTAACAAAGACAAATTTAGATTACATATACCTTTATTTGTCCCACTCTGGGAAATTTCCGACAAACTTGTAGTTATTCATAGATTTATATGCCATTATTTGTATGTGGTGCCTGAACTAGAATTAGTTTTATTGTTAATATCTTCAGTGTAATAATTGTACTTTGCAAATCCAATCCAGAAGCCGTATTGAAGCATTTGGTGGTCGGGTTTTGGCCGATGTTTCTGCATGTTTCAAATTCCCTGGTTTAGACTAGTACACATGATGAATCTGACGAAGTTTTCAGATGCTTTACGAGTGCTAATAAAATGAAAATAGCATTATCTTAAGAGATTTTCTTGCTCAGTTCAATGCATTTAAACCTCTTCACCTGAAAAGGTCTCTCACTCTGTTGCTACATCTTTCACCACTGGTTGCACATTGAACTAAACTTCCATGACATAAATTTCAGATTACCATTTGTTCTTCAGAAAACAGAACACTAGTAACACAGAATGCTAGTTTCATCAAAATTTTACATGTTACTTCGACACCCTTGTTTAATCTCACTGTGACGTTATCTCGTCCTTTCTGGTGTCTTTACGGACATGACATCTTTGCGATCTGTTTTTTCTGGACATTCACCTTGATTTGTACGAGGAAGTCCCTCAGGTGCTCCTTGAAGGCAGGTATGTCCTGGTTCAGACTGAACAGGCCTGTTACAAACACCTTCACCTGGGCACTGAAAACAAAGCAGTTGTCAATTAGGTTACATGTCAGAATGCAAATTGTGATGTGAACAAAAACCACATCTCCGTGGTCTCCCTAAAGCACAGGCTCACATTTATCATTTATTGTAGACTCTGCCAGGGTCAAGCACACTTACTCTTGCAGGTGTGGGAACGCAGTCTTCAGCAGGTTGGCGATGTACTCCTGGACGTGTGCCTGGTTGTTTGTGGGGTTGGCAGCGCTTAATGAGACGCTCACCTTGCCCTCCTCCACCAGGTTGAACATGTAAGCCAAGATCGTGGCGTGCATAGTCAGACCTGCAAAGGCGCAACAGTGAAATGTTATTACTGCCAAAATTATATGGGAACTTCAACCAAACCAGCTGGGGAGACATATAGTCTTATTGTTATTCTAAAAAAGCCAGAATTAGAGAGCCAGTTAGAGTAAAGAAAGGTAGGTCCCTTTTATAGTTCCAGGATTATATGCTCATTGTATGTAGTGTGTTCACCTGCTGTGTGGGAGGTATCAGTGACCACAGAGAAGATGTGCTGCAGGATGTCACAGAAATATGTCTGGTAGAAACTCTGCGCTGCAGCTTCCTCTGCAGATACATTCTGTAGCAAAGTGTAAAGGATCTGAAGACCTGGAGGACAAAAGGAAAAATAATTTACAATGGCAGACACAGTAAAAATAAATAAATGCATAAATAAAAAATGAAAGCAACATATAGGCACGTTCACAGATACATACATGGTCTATGTCTACAACATGATGTGGCAAAGTGTAGCTGCCATTTCACATACTTTCTTGCAACACAATGTTTGTTTGCTTTGTGGGAATAATGCCAATATAGTCACCGTAGATATACTTTAAAGTAATATAACTGTATGTTGCATGTTCAGTAAAAAACATTAAGTCAATCCAGTGACCTGACAACACAGTGATAGAGGTGAAATGATAATGGACCTTCAGACCTGTGTCAGCGACATTCCTCATCGTGTGCTTGAATGCCCAGATGATGGAGTCCAGGATAAGTTTGAACTGGGCAGGAGCAATGGATAGGAAAGCTGGGAAGCACTGAGAGGTGGCAGCTTGAAGGAGGTAGAAGAAATGAGTCCTGTGTTCAGGGAATTCTTCAAAGTCCTGTGAACACATAAGGTAAAAAAAAAAAGAAAAGCATGAAAAAACGCACACATGCATCTCAATAAATGTTACAGCAAACAGTGCCATTGCTCATTATTTTTACATTATTCTAATTTCACTTGTGCTTCTAGTCATATGTTTATAGACATTTGATTTTGACGTATCACTTTTCTCACCTCCAAACTGACGATGTACAATATGTCTATAAGCTAACTGCATACTCAGTAATAACCACTATGGAGTAATTAATATTATTTACAACTTCAACTCATTGTATGTAAGATGACTTTTTGTGGAATTACTAAACTCTTACGAAGATTAAATCCTGTCTTGTGTCTTGGTAACTTCAGCCATTTTCTATGAAATATCCAAATGTGCAATGTGCCTAAATGACTCGAACTGACCTTGTTGATCATGTTCAAAGTGCACTCAAACACAGCATCAAAGATCTTGGGGATTTCACCGGTGATGTGGACTCCCAGTTTGTTGACGATGGTTGCCATGGTGCTGAGGACCTCAGGCTCCCGAGCAGCTGGGACATTCCTCTGGTAATCAATGAGAACTGCCTCGAGCAGGGGGGGTACAAAGTTCTCTCCCACCTGGACCACCAAAGAAGAGTCAAATTAACAACATGGCTTTCACATGTCTTATTTAAAGAAAATAACATGATGCATAAAAACAAAACCATTTAAGAAGCAGAACAAATATTGCACACCTCATAATAAACTATTTGAAAGCTATAGTAATAATAATCCAGGCATCAAGACAATAAAATATTTTCTTTAAACAGTAATGAAAAGGCATATCCCTCCTTTCATGAAGATTCAATATTTTTCAAAGTGTCAGACAAACATAAGTACACATATTCTAGGATTAATAAATCCTGGCTGGATAGCTCAGCTGTTAAGGCCGGGCTGGTGCATAGGGGAAACCAGGTTCGATACCCGGTAAGAGCGTCCAGTGTGTTGTGTCAAGAAGGGCATCCGGTGTAAAAACTCTTGCCAAGTCAAATAAGCAAACTGGCGACCCCGGAAGGGAAAAAGCCGAAAGAAGTCATCATCATCATCATTCTAGGATTAATAACTTTGTACTCACCATCTGAGGGTCATTGGAGCGACTGACCCACCCAGAAATAAGCTTTAGAGTTTCCCTCTTTACTGTCCTCATACTTCTGATCAGAGGCTGCTTTGTCACCATTTCTCCTACGTAAATAAAAGAAAAAGAAAATCACATCTCTTTCCTGTAATTAACCCAATTTCAAGTTTAGCTTGGGTGTTTCTGACCCAACTTGGTTCATTGTTTCTGTGCCACAGAAATTTCAATTGATATTCCAAGTATTTGTGTTCTATAAAGATTTTATGTGAAATTTCTCACTGGCATCATGAAAAGGTCAAGCAATGTGATTCTATATGTCTTGGTCTTCTATAAGAGTTGTTGAAAAAGAGCCAAAGAAAAGAATTACGGTAGTCTTTAAATGTCAGTGTAAATGCGAACCGTTGGTGCTGACTGCCGAGGAGATGTTTTCACTCAGACACTTGTACACATTGAGCATGTCCAGGTAGATGCGTCCCAGCTGGACGACAAAGGGGTGACCCACAGCTTTACACGCTCTGACATTTGTCTTCAGGATGCTCCCCAGCTGACGCACTGTCTCTGCATCCTTCAGTATGTCCACATTCTGCAGAACAGAAGCCCAGCATTTAGCACATGAAATGCTTTGTTATGACTGTGCATGCATGAACAACAATACATGCACTTATCACTGTCTTTTATATGCCCGACATGAACAGACAGATCTTTGTACACACGAACTGAAACGATGAAATTTTTTATTTCTCAATGAAAGAGGGAAAACTGAAAGAATTGGTCTTTATAAATACAGTCAAAGTCATGCTAAATGAATGGGAAAGGATAAATGTGGATGTAGATGTTTTTCTAACTGATTGAACAGAGTTATGCTTTGACATGCTTACATTGTTGTAAACTTTTAGTGACTTTGGATGGTGCTTTATATGCATGCTTTTTTAGTTTAGTGTTTTATCTATGGTTTCAGAACTACGTTTTACTATTCGTTTTATATACAATTTTAGTGTGGTTGCATGGGTGAAATCTATTGTCTATATTATCTGCTGCTGTTTTAAACACAACATTTTTACAACAGAGAATTATAACCTAAGAGTTTTCTTACTGCTTAAATAAAGCTTAATGACATTGTTCTCACCTTGGTAGCCTGCTGGATGATGCTATCCCACACCTGGTTAGGTAGCAACATGTACTTCTCTATGAGAAGTTCCTGAACAGCCTGGTCAGTCTGAGCCCCAATCATGTAGCCAACTGCCTCATAAAATGTGTGCACCTGCAAACACATTTATGATAATTTAACAAGGTCTAGATTTATCACGTTTGAAAACTACAAAGAGGTCTCACTGACACCATGACTACATAAAAAAACATCTGTGATTTATAAAACCAAAGTAGTGTCAGTTCTGAACTATAACAGGATGTTGTGGTGAGGTCAGAACTGTGGCTGACCTGCTGTGGCTGCAGGTCACAGATGATGGTGTTGATATTGTTCAAGATCTCGTCGATGAAGGGCATCACTTCGCCGACCTGAACCTGGACAAAATGACGCCGGCACTTCTGAGCTATTTTGATAAAGGTGTCACACGCCATGTCCTGAACACCATCATGGGTCTCTGTGTGATCAAAGACAAGGATGATGAGCTCTGTCATCTGCCCAACTTACCATTTAAAAAATGTAACAAACTAAACGAAGAAGAAAATAGTTGTGAAGGCTAAATAAAAAATACTTTAAAACACGCATTTGGGCAAAAACATGTTCCACTTAATTGTCAAAATAGCTGGTTTTAGAATTAAAATGGAAATATATAGATTTTAGACAAAGTAATACATTTTTTCCCTCACCATGCATGAACTCAAATAGCTTGTTGACAACAGTCTTGAGGAACTTCCAGTGGGCTCTGAGGAAGCGAGGATACTGGCCCACGATGTACATGATATTGGAGGCAATGATGGCCTTGTTGTCTTTACCCCTCTTCTGCTCACACAAGCCAAGCAGGTCCTGGTGAGATAACAGAGAACCTTATATGACTCAGTTGCACTTATTTAACCAGTGTGTTTATTGCTGCCGTATTTATAGAGCTGCCATAACCTTGATGACTGTGACCAGGAACCTCTTCTCATCCTCCTCATGCATCGCTCCGCTGATGGAGCCGATGGCCCAGCAGAGCATGTTCAGGTTCCTCCATGACCACTCTGTCCCATTCACCTGGTTATGGAGCTTCTCAGTCATGATGCGTTCAGTGTCAGCGTAGTCAAGATGGGTCAGATACACTGTAGACATAGACAGAAGGAACAGCCACATTTGTAACAACCTCATGCTGACCTTAATGTAATAAGTTATGATGGAAATGGCATGATTAAGTCCTCAATATGCACTTTGGCTTCATGTTTCTTTCCTTTAATAATTAGTTTAAAAATTATGCAGAAAACATGTAACTTTTGATCAAATAAAAGGCCATTACTGATCTGAAAAAAAATTCTCAAATGTATACTATATTAAAGAGATTATTGAACAGACCCAGAGTTTCTCTCATGTTCTTGTACAGGTTGATGGCATCTGTGTCCTTCATGAACTCCCTCACCACCTCGCCTTGGTCGTTCTCCACAACGAGGACCTCCTCCGGTTTGGCCATACGGCTCACCATAAGCAAACGCACCTGCAAGGAGGATGACAAGTAATGAAAACCTTCAGTGCCGCTGGACTAGTAGTCTAGCAATGGAATTATAAGAATTGGAGTAACTGATGTGACTTGTATGCAAGTATGACGTTTATCACTTTTAAAAAGCTCAGATAGTTATACAAACAATCTTAGCAAATACAATAATTATGACAACAGTTGATATGTCATGCTTATATAATGTCTGTGGACGCAAGCCCCACCTGGGAGAGAACGGGCAGGTAGAGATGTCTGCGTGGGGTGACATCTGAAAGCAACGGGGTGCTGGAAGTAGAAAAGGGGCTCTCTCTGTAGAGCTCTGCTGCAAGGTGGTTCCAGTATTCCAAACAGATCTTAAAGATCTCTGTCTCTTCCACCTCAGACACCAGCAGCATGTAGTGGAGTGCCTGTGAACAGGAAAAGGATTAAAGTTTTTCTAGTCTACTTCTGAATGACATACAGCAGTTAATGATATGTATAGCACTTCTGTTTACATCGTGGACTGCAACAAACACTTCAAACTTCGGTTTATTAGGTAACAAATAATTCTGTGAGAAGAATTCACAGATTTATATTACTGTTTTGTAAAACACATTTTTTATGATTGCATAGTTTTTATTTTTCCTCAATACTACTTAAAAAGGCTTAAAGTTTTGTCCTATAATATTCAATAACATCTTGCAATAAAGTTACAGTCTACAGTAAACCAGGTATCCCCCACGTCCTCACCTATAGTGCTCCCAAAAACCACAACATACAAGTTCTTCATTTGAGCAATTTGTTTGTTTTGTCCATACTGGGATTCTAACTAAGTTCTATCTGTGAGCTTTGAGACTGTAGATATTGTGTCCTTAAGCACTAAATCCCAACTACTCCTTTCAATTGGATTAACCATCTGGTTAAAAAAACATGAAGCCACAAGAAGTTGGTCCTAAAGTATAGACAAGGACAGAAATTTAGGGCAGCAGAGGTGGAACTGACAGCAAGTTTGTTTATTCATCTTGACACTGATAATCATTTAGGTTGAACTGGAATTACTCCTGGAATGAGAAAATATAT
>JAPTHA010000001.1:18313726-18326699 GCA_029814585.1 Gymnapogon annona
TGTTGTAGTGTAATGTGTGATGTAATGTTGTTGTCTAATGGAAAATAAAAAATAAAATATTTAAAAAAAAAAAATAGAGTAATATAAGATTGGAGGAAAATTTGATCCAATGTCTCAGATTGTCATTTAAAAAAAAAATACTTTGAATGTTGAATGTGTCAAATAGATTTCACTAAGATAAAATCCAAGTGAAGCAATATTTATACTTAAGCAGAAAGATGGTTATATGATTGACTTTCTGTATGTTTTTGATCCAAATGATCTAATTACTAATTTCAGTTTGTCCGTAAAAACATCAACATGTTTTTTTCTCAAGGTGGAGGTGAAGGTCGAAGTCAAGTCAATAAAAGACAAATATGCATCGGAAACAGAAAGACTTGGCAAAGTATGTGTTTGTGTAATAAAGTGTAATGTCCAGTGTATAGAATTAGAAAATAAAAATTCTATGTCCAATGAAAATGGCGACAAAATGCAAATGAAGAGCTGCAGAAAACTGAGTGTGTTCAACGCCAGATCACAGATACTAGTGTGTGTTATGTTCTAATGCTACAGACTGTGTGTGTAGTAGGATGGGAAAAATGCAGAGACTGAATTTCCCAACAGGAATAATAAAACAAGTTAACCTTTAAAAAAATCATTACACACAACAGCTGGAGTGTCAACAAAAACAGCCTCTCTTTTTATTAAATTATGCAGCGCAACAACTACAGTGGAAGTCGACGGAGTCCTCTGATACGAACAGGCTTACAGACAGAAGTCCATGGACAGAAGAGACGGACGCCACTTATCGAGTGTTCACCTGCAACAAGACAAACCATATTCAGATAATCAGACATACTTGAGGCTGATCCCATCAGCCTCCTCTTCCCTTGTTCCCCAAGTGTTCCTTTATAAACCTAAATGAGCATCTGAGATGTGAACCATACCACATCATCGATCTTGAGGATGCTGCGGACCGTCTCCGTGGCCAGGGTCAAAGCGCTGATGGACACCAGTAACGGCTGCACCACCAACTCATCCAGGATGTTGGAGATTCCACCCTGTTACACACGCAACAAGTCAACCGGTCATTTAAAAGCTGGGTGAAAGGAGAAATGTTTGCAGAGGCAGGATTCCAAACCCAGTGTTTCACTTGGACAAAATATAAAAGTACATAAGCATCAAGTGTAGAAGAACATATTCTAGGGGGAAAAAAAACAACAACAATCAAACAGCCTAAATTTTTGACCAAACTCTAACACTCTCTTGGCAAAATACAGTAATTCCTTGAGGGAAATTAAAACAATCATGACATGGATAAATTACTTAGTTGTGAGCTGAAATCTTTCAGCTGTGAAGTGCATGTGGTACTTCACCGATAAAAACGTGCACTTTAAGGAGTTGCTCCACAGTATGTCCTGAAATACTACTGTTAAAATTCAGCATTATATTGTAGCTCTGATATTGTTTTTCCATATACTCCAAATGACAAAACCGTCCAATTTAACAAGTGAATCAGTAGACGGAGCTTACCCTGCCTATCTAGGGATTCATTTTGAGTTTTACTAAACAGACAAATTAGCTTAAAACTATCCTAACAAGTGCTGTCGCCTTCAACATAATGGTTGCCTAAAAGTTTGAACAGCAAACATGCTGTTGTAAAAAACACTTCTGAAGAGTCTGGCCTTGTAGTACAGTGTGTAGTGTGTCCCAGTGTTTCCAGCATTAATCCCAACAAAGGGATCATGTCCAACAGAAACAGACTGGATTCTCTGTAGCAAAGCTCAAATTGTGTCAGACCACTGCCCCTGAGGACGAATGACACAGAGTGTAGCCTGCAAACCTTAATAAATGTATCAAGAGTTGGATTTTAATAGGATTTAGTATCATCTCGCAGTGAAGTTAAGACTGCAACAATGTGAATAAAATAAATGAATTTAAAAAAATGTAAATTCAACCAATTTAACGCCTTATAAACCTGTGTATAAATCTAAAAAAAAAGAATACAACAAATATGAGATGTTGTGTGATGTAAAGTCCAGTAACAGATGTGTGTGGTTGTTTCGTCAGACTCTGACTTCAGTGGCGTGGACTGACCTTGCGGACGTTGATGCCAGCCACCTTGTCCCCCTGTGCGTGCCTGTTGCGGAGCTCCGTCACTGTGGAGATAGGGTTCAGGCCAGCGTTCTCAGCCAGCGTTGAGGGGATCACCTCCAGGGCATCGCCGTATGCCCGCACACAGTAGGCCTCCATGCCACCCAGTGTACGGGAGTACTCGGCCAGACGCACTGCCAGCTCGATCTCTGGAGCCCCACCACCAGCAATCAGAGCCCTGAGGTATGTAGGATGAAATGATGATCAGTTGGGGAAAAAAGACAACATTTACTCAACCTGATTGAAGTTATTTTGGTTAAGTTGAACTCCTTACAAGGACACAAGTAAAATGGGGATATGAGTAGAAATACAAATGTGTCTATGTATAGATTTGGCAAAATATTGACACTGGAAGTCTCATCTTTAATGACCTAAATGAGGCTTCCCGTACACTGTACTTTAATTTAACTATTATTGTCCTCTTGAGTCCTTTCGGCTTCTTTTCCTTGTCACCACAGCGAATCCAATTCACGTATTTGATTTGGCAGGACTTTTTACGTCGGATGCCCTTCATGACACAACCGGGATTTAACCGACACGGGCAGTAGCATGAAGGATCTTGCCTAAGGACCTACACTGCTTATCCCAGGAATCGAACCTGGGTCCCCTATGCCCCAGCCCGGTGCCTTACCAACTGAGTTACCCAGCCCCTATCATTGTTCTCTTGAGATGACTTATATTGCCTCTGATGTATTTACATGGGTCAAAAATGTACAGAAATAATAGATTTGTTCCACATAGAAACACACCTCTTAATGGACTATAGATAACAGAGTTTTCATAACTTACAGGAAATTGCATCAAATGTTCCATAAACTTTGGGTTGTACAAATATGTGTGAACGCTCTCCTGCCAGATTGCCTGGGCAATCTGCTGTAAAATAGGGGGAGCATTCTACAGTACTGTTCCTCTGCTTGTTACGCTCCTACAGGATCAACAATGTAGGAGCGCCTTTGTCAGAGTGTGCATCACTGTGGCTTTACAGGACAGTTAAAACGATACCCCTCCCTCACACGGACCAACCTTTTCTTGACCAGGCAGCGGATGACACACAGAGCGTCATGGATTGAACGCTCTGCCTCTTCGATCACCAGTTTGTTGGAGCCTCGAACCACAATGCTGACGGTCTTCCCTGGGCTGGTACAACCTGTGATCTGCACGGAATTACAACATAATGCAAAGTCTGCAGGGGATCCATTGTCTATATGAAGTGGGAAGCCTTGTTTCTTTTAAGCCATCTGGACTCGCGCTGGTCCTGACACCTACCTTCAACAGTTTGCCAGAGCCGTCCAGATTGACCTCCTCGGCCAGTTCTGCTGTGCCAAGCATCTCCGGAGTGAAGTGGTCAATGTGGGCGATGGGTTTGGTGCCAATGGTCTGGAGGGAAGCAGAGATGATTAATTTACAGTCTAACTTTAGCTATATTAATCTTACCAGTAACCATCCTGTGTACAAATGTAAAGTGACCAAGCTGCCTTGTATTTTACAGAAAGGGCTGAGATCACTGTGGTAGGAAGCATTTATCTCAGATCTCAATATAAGCCAACTTATATTGAGACAGCAACACCTGGAAAACATTTCCTATAGATACATAACAGGAGACCTATTCGCTGTCATATTAGCAATACCCATAAAAAAAAAAAGTTTATCCCATCTAATTACTAGAGGTTTCCCCTCAGCTGTACTAACCCATTCCCAAACAAGCACCATAAAGTCACCTCGGTAATTTGGTCCTGGATTCAGTTATGATTTTTTTTTGTCAGTGGTGTAATTCAGAGGCTTTGATGAACAGAGTGGATTTCAAGTGTCTTTCTGCAACATAATACAGATGACAGACTACTGTGTCACATTTGCATCCAATGTCCTGACCGAAAAAATATCAATGTCCTGTCATGTTCCCATGAGGGCAAGTAATCTTTAGACAATGCCATGTCTTTCCTGCACATGAAGGAACTTTGTACAGCATTTCATACACTTGATTTTTGCATATTTATGTATAAAATGGTGATATTTAAAACTACTGGTCAGAAACCTTATTTGCATATTCTTATAGTGAACATTAGAGTCAACATTGCACCTCGCACTCTTATTTTGGCACAACAGTGAATTATCCAGTTTTGCTACCCAGATTTTTTCATACTTCTAATTTATTGTGGACAAGGTTTACACTTCCGTTCTTTCCATCAATCCATACTGATGTTGACATTCGCCTCTCAATTGTTTGATCATTTAAATTGATTAACAGTAAAACACAGGAATCCAAATAAATGCCAGTTACTGACAGAGCAGTGAGGACATGTACTCACCTTGCAGATGAACTCGATGTCCTCCCTCTCTATATCCTTCACCACCATGATCTTCATTTTGTTGAGGAAGTGCAGAGCAAGGTCGCTCAGAGCATCTCTGCATTGGGACATACACTGTCAGGTTGAAACCTCATGCACTGTATGTACTGAAGACGGTGTCCTTGTGTTGGTTAAGTGTTTCTACCTGAGGATAGACTTCTGGATCAGTAACATGTTGCAGCCGGCCTTTTTAATCTGTTTAACCATGTTGAGGATGTAGGCACGCTCCTCTCGCAGCACACGGTCCATCTGGGCATAGTCCGACACTACGATCTGGTTGTCCATCTACAGGTCACAGCGAAAACCCCAATAAGAAATGTACAGCTACATGAATTAACATCCATCTTTTGAAACATTACAAACAAATGTCTCCAAGTTAGCTTCTGGTTAGGGTTACCACAACAAAATTGCTATTCCTTACAGTGTATGGCCTTGGCTGAAATTATATAGATAACTTCAACAGTTTACAAAGACTAAAACACAATGGTTACAGACCAGGTCCTACTGCATTAACGGAAACAGATACACACACACACACACGCTATTTAAAAATGTTAAGTCAGCAGAGTACACCGTCTGCTGCTGATGTAGACGATCACTTAAATTAAATTATGTAGGGAAATCTATACATCCAATTAAACCAGTTAAATGATCAAATTCTCTAAAAATCTGCATTCCACAACTCACATCAGTTTTGGGAGGGGACAGACAGAACTGAATGAGGCCAATCTTGGCCTTCTCCACGCGGGTCACACCGGTGTTTGCCACCCTCTGAGTCAGAACCAGACCGTCCACCAGCTCACAGTCGTCGATGGTTCCTCTGCAAACACCACACAGACACATCTGGATTAGCACTTGGACACACCTTCTATGTTCCATTTTGCTGCCGCCTTCAAATCCACAACGTTTCAACGTGGAACATCTCTTCTGTGAAGGACACCATCTGGTGGCTTCCTCCCAAGATATATAGTTTTTGGACAAAAATAAGGTTTTTGCCTAAATCATCAAATTGTCAATTAATGATTTTGTTTGGGCTTCCTGAAAATAAAGATGTAGGCAATTCTTTCAGGAAGTTATTTTCTTCATTGTTTAAGATACAGTATTTATGTTAAAAACTCTTCACCAAGCCTCATTAACACACTTTGTATAATTAGAACTAGTAGGATGAAGACATTTCTGGTCTTTGTACGTAGGGAAGTATAGGGGATCACCAGACTGTTTAACAAATTGCTTCAAGATCAAAAAAATGCCCACTAATAGCAACAGAAAAACCAAAACAATTAATACAAGAGTTAATAAAAGTAGGTCTTATTTAACTGGGCACAGAAACCTGAGTGATTAAACTGATCACGTCTTAAATACACATGACGAGTGGGTTGGATGATGAATGAATGAATGAATGATATAGAGCAGCTATAGCCTGGAGCTGCTGGACTCACCCCAGTTTCTTGATGATTTTGATGTCCTGCAGGTCGACACCAGTGGCTGTGGCCGGGTCGATGACTCGCATGACAGCGTCCACGCTCATGGGCGCCAGCAGGCTGGAGTACTGTGACACCACCTTGGAGCACAGTGATGTGGTGGCGCTGTTGAGCAGTGTCTCACGGTCACTCAGCTGCACTGGCCGGCTCATTGATGTCAGCACCTCAACGCCTTTGTCCACCGCCTTCTGGAAGGACTCCGAGATGATGGTGGGGTGAATTCCTGAAAAGGATGGTGTGTCCAATTGAGTGCTACAACTTAAATATTAAGATTCCCCAAAATATTAAGTAATTACTTCCAACAATCCGGGACTTAAAATGAGTGAGCAGTATGTGAGTGCTATGCTAATGGTGGCTGTGGATCTTTTCACTGCAATTTTCTCTCTGAAGGACGCATTCAGCCCCTCGTTATCATCTCTGGGACTTCAATCATGTATACTGTCTTTGTTGTGCATGTTGGGAAAGATTTCAGTTTGTTGTGTATCTGTTTTGCTCTGTTCTTTTTTCTACTCTTTGTATTAAGCTGCTGTTGTGAAATTTCCCCTCTGGGGACTAATAAAGGCATATTCAATTCATCAAACCACAGTTTTTCAGAGGCTTCACCTTTCTGTAACAGTTTGGAGCAGGCATCCAGCAGTGCTCCTGCAATCACTACCACAGAGGTAGTGCCATCACCAGCCTCAATGTCCTGGGCTTTGGACAATTCCACCAACTGAAACAGGAAGCAAAAATTAGTTCATGATCAAATCTATCAAACAGCAAAAAGTATGTTTCAAGAAGTAAAACTCTTAACTACAGTTATCACAAATCATTAAAACCAGAACTGAGAACTGATTCCTCGATTGTGTCGTTTGATAAAAACGTACCATTTTGGCAGCAGGATGAAGAACCTGCATTTGCTTCAAGATGGTGGCCCCATCATTTGTAATAGTCACATCACCTTTCTCATCCTGGATCTATAATAAACAAAAAAGGGTGTGGTTAAGGAAGAGTTGAGGAGTATATTGAAGGCCAGTTTATGTAAAAGTCCGGCTACTGACCATCTTATCCATTCCTTTGGGTCCAAGGCTTGTTCTGATGGCATCTGCAACAGCTGTCAACCAGAAAAATATTAATTATAAAACAAATACCCATGTCATCTTTCAGAAACTGGAACATCTATCTAAATCCCAGGGGACAGCAAGTACACGTATGCCAAACTGTGTGTAAAATACAAGATCCTCAGTAAACATTTCACTCGGTGGGGATGTCTGGAAGACGCCAAGGAGCTCAATGATTCAGTCCATTTCATCTGAGCAACTGAAACTCAGCAGTGCGTGGAGCCCCATTAGCTTTATGCTAAAATTGAGTTGAGTCATTCAATTTGCAGGGAAAAAAAACGAAGCGTCAGAATAGTTTTGAAAATTTATGAAATAATTGTGTCCTGCTGTCTGAGGCACTGAAGGGCCTTTCATTGAAGACTTCTTTTGATTCGATTGAAGCTGTCACATAACGGTGTCCACCAGATGAGGATGAACATTATCTCCAGTATGTTATTAAGAGTACAAAAAGACAGTTAAACCCACCTTTTGCAGCGGAGATATTGCTGAAGCGGATCTGGGCCGGCTTGTCGCGGTCCACATACGCCCCTCCTTTGTTTTTGCCTCCGTTTGAGACTCTAGGTGCTGCCATCGCTTCAGGCATCACGACTATATATGCAAGAGAAAATGTTCAGGGACGTCTTAACAGCGGGACAGAAGTGTCCCGAAGGTGAAACGGAAAGATCCCGCTTCGGATGGACTCAGATTTTGATATCTCCACCCGGTCCCGTTAAGAACCTTCCAGAGGCACAGGCGGCGGCGCAGAAAAGAAGGACCCGGCTGTCAACCTACTCAGCGCATGGAGATGACGTAGCAGACAGCAATAATCTATTAAGGAAGTTAAGTAATTGATTTAAGCTTATTTATCAATTTAAAATGTTTAACAAATATATTTTATTACACAAATACGTATTATTATTACGCACAATTGCACAGTGTTTATTTAAACTTTGGTAAAATCTCAATTTTAACTGAATGTTATATCTGATTTGATTAGTTTTGCCTGTTAGGGCTGAACTTGCAGAAGAGGAGTTTTGTAGATGAACACAAAACTGAGCTCTTTGCTGTAACTTTACTGTATATTCTGGATAAATCGGCTATTTTCAGGTAATTTTTATTTCGGGCAATTATTATCAGCTCACTGTGCTGCTTGTTTTCACGTCTTCTCACTGTGGCTCTTGATCTGTCAGTGTTGGCTGACTTAGCTTAGCTGTGTTGAAACTAGTCATGCTTTGAATCTGTTTCAATATACATGTGTTTTTAGTAGTTCTTGAAAGTTTTGAAACAATTCTAGATGATAAGTGTGCTTAATAAAGCCAAGAAGTACACTGATGAGAAAAGAAGATGTATTAGTTTGTTAAACCTTACCTTTTAAAGTGTGATAACGGGCAGTCGTCCACATATTACACAGCGAGACAGTATTTTGTATTTATTGCAGATATAGATTTAGTGTTTCAAACAGAAAATAAATGAACAGATAATGGCAAACTGAAGGAGAGAATTTATCAGCTCGCAGAAATGCTATACAGCCCAGATGAATTAGTTGAAAAAGGTTATTTACAGAGCTTGCGTTTGGTCTTTGTAAGGTTTATTATCAAAATAAATATTTATGAATATCCTATTTAGCCAATAATAAAATGAAAGTCCACGTTTGAAATTAGGTTATGAATGTATGATATTCAATACGTTTCAGTCAGCGTGAACATTTCAGTCAGCCATAAAGACATTCTTCTCACAACAAATCGTATCACTTTCATTTTCAGATAGTCACAGCTATGAATATTTTATATGTTAAATTTTACATTCCATTTCATATCCTGCAATCCAGTTATCTTCAGTAGTTTTAAAGCCAGATACAAGTGAGAAAATATTTCAGTGACTTAATTTCCGTTTATTCTGCAGCCTGGAGTCATGTTACCATTGAAAGACAAAGATAAACCCCTCGTCCAGAAGTTGCTGTCAGCCGGCTGCTGTGCCCGCTGTGTCCTCCGCTTCTGCTGTGTGAGCGTTCAGGCAGCCTACAGAAAACCCCAAGAGGTGGGAATACATGACTTGTTTGCCTGAAGTTATCAGGAAGATGATTCTGAATGAATTAATCACTGCAATATAGCCAAGATATTACAGACTTGCAATCAAAATAGACAGATGCAAGTAAAAAACAAATACAACACAAGAGCAAGCACTATACATAAAAAATTTGAAGTATTAAAAAGATCTCAGTAGAATCTGGATAATTACTGTAATGTGCTAAAATAGAACTATAAATGTTTCTACTTAAACCTGATCTGCCGTGTGCCAATTGTCATCTTTAACAGGAAACTCTGAAGGAGCTATATTGTTTCATTGGTGAAACAACAGATTCAGGGGCAGCAAAGTCTACAGAAGAAAATGAACCAGCCGGAGACCCACCCAATAAAAGACCCAAACTGGAGCCCAGTCCGACAGTTGCTGAACGAGATCAAGAGTCTACTGCTGAAAACCTGAAGGAAGAAGAGTTGCGGGCTTGTGTGGTGTGTTTAGGGATTCTACAGGAACTCTGTGACAAAACCCAGGCCCTGAAGGTATAAATGTGTATCACAACCCTGAATGAGTACTTTCGGCTTTTCCCTTCCGGGGTCACTACAGCGAATCCAATTCACATATTTGATTTGCCTGGAGTTTTTACATCGGATGCCCTATCTCTCCTCATATTAATCTTGACTTCTCTAGGTCTCTACCATGACCTGGTTAATGTGTGTCATCTTGTTTTTACAGATAGTGGAAGCAGTAAAAGCAGAAAACTATGAGTTCGATACCCTGGTGTTGTCAGTGTCCCTCCCTGCTCAGCTGTGTGTCCGAGAGGTTAGATTCTGTTTAAGGGAGAGTTCATTTGGAAAATATTGATTCCAAGATGGCAAATAACCATTACTGTCATTGTTAATTATAATTTGAAATTGTCTGATAAAAATAATCTGTAGTTGTTAACAATCCATCCGAAAATCTTAGAGTAAGAGTAAAATCCTTTGGGTTTCAGTCAGACAAATATCGGTGAGCAGCTGTATATGTAATGCCTGCACAAAGTATTAACTAAGAGCTGAAGCGTCCCTTCTGATTGTGCCCCATCTAAACTTAGAAAAAATTGCATTCCAGTCAATGGTGAGTGCCAGGACATTTATTTATTTTAAATTTCCTCTGAATTATACAATCATTTATACATATAGTGTTTGTCAGAGATCATTTTGGAAGCAAAAAAGTTTCAACAAAAATCTAAGTTAAAATGTAAAAGATTTACAGGTACAAACATGTCCTCCTCTTGGATGTTTACATACCAAGAGGAGGACATACTCGATACTAACACAGAAGTAGGAGAACAGGTTCAGTATTTATTTTTGTGTGATAATGCTCCCCTTTGAAAATTTTCATATAAATCTGTTTTTGCAGTCTATATGTTTCCTGGAGGTGTAGAATTTAAATAACTTCTCCTTCAAAGAGCTGATGCAGATTTTTGTGTATTTTTGCAACATAGGGTTTCTTTAAGTTAACTAAAAAATCACTTTATCCGTTCCCATCGAAAGGGAATAGGGGTACATTAATCTTATTTCGAGCTTAAATACTGTATGTAAGGACTATTAACTGTACATTGTTTATAAGAAAACTGTAGTGTGGCGTTGACTTCAAGGATTGATCAGCAATAAAAATCGGATAGGCAGTTGCTGTAGACTCATTGTTATGTTTCTGCTGATTCTGCAGCACTCCTGTTGGCTTCACGTGAAGACAGAACTGAGGTGAGGACATTTTTTTTACTTGATAAACATCAGTGAAATATTAGTCTGGCATCAATTGATATCAGAAATTTGGTTGAGGCAGAGAGAAAAGCATTGTCCTGGGAAAGGATGACGTGATCCAGGTGAAGGAAGCCTTCAAGTGGATCATGCAGAGCCTGGTTGCCAAGGAGCTGGGAGGTGTTGCCGTGGTTACTAAGGTACCTCACTCCATCAATAACAGTACATTAAATCTTAAAAACAATCAATCAAACTTTATTTATATAGTTCCTAATGTAACCAAGCTCAGGTGGTAGAGCAGGTCGTCTGGTAACCGAACGGTTGGTGGTTCGATTCTCTCCTGATCATGTGCTGGTGTGTCCTTGGGCGAGACACTTCACCCACCTTGTCCCCAGGTCGTCCCTGTAAATGAGAACCAGTTCTCAGTGGATTTATCTGGTAAAATAAACAATAAATAAATGACTCTTTATAATAGGAAGCTGGGCTAACTGGATTTTAAAGAGTTCACAGAAACCCCACAGACTTGTCCAGGAGAAACACTTTGGTGACAGTGATGAGGAAAAATGTCGTCTTAACAGACAGAAACCTGGAGCACTGACACATGGATGCACAGCAAACTGAACCAGAACAGTTGAAAAGTAGAACAGACAGTGCTGGTATAGTCACCAATAACTGGAATGAATGCCCAAAAACTGTTAGCGCTACTACAGATACTGAACTAGTAATGCAAACCTCTACCATCTATGTAACTATTTAATAAACGCTGTCACAACTACATGGATAAAGGAGTGATGACAGTGAAGGCAGGAGAGGAGCAGGAGATCCTGAGAGGATCCAGGGAAAACCTGTGTGGACATAAAAGCCTGAGACTCCAGGGACAAAGACAAGTCAGTAGCACGTATTTGTTGGGACGTGAATGGAGGAGATTAGGAGAAGGTCAGAGAGGAGGAGCAGAGGGGAGGTCAGTGTATCACAAGTCTCCCAGCAGTCTCAGATTTAAGCAAAAAAACTAAGAGCAGCCTGAGACGACCTGACTACAAGTATCATCAAAAAGGACCGTTTCCTTGCTACTCTTAAACATGGAGAGGGTGTCCACCACCCGGACCGAGGCAGAGGTTGGTTCCACAACAGAGGAATTTGTTAAGCTTTCAGGAGAGTGGGAGTAGTATTTAGGTTCAGATTTCAAAATAAATCAATTCAGATTTATTTGTCTACACATTAGGCGGTGGATATGCTTTGGTCAGATGTGGTTATGTTTTTATTCTTTTTTTTTTTTCAGAGCCCTTTTGAGGTTGGTGTGGAGTTCACTCACCCAGAGACTGACGCTGACTGCCACTTCTTGTACGTTACTAATACCTCTAATATTTCCATTACGTTTAATCAAAGTTATTATTATAACTTGGTATTCTTGCATAATTTTAGATCTGTAACATATTTTTTATTTCATGCGTTAGTTTCATTGTATCTCAAAAGTGATTAAAAACACCAGGTGGATATTTTTTCTTTACTTCTAAGTTATCAATTAAATAATTTTAGGTAAGTGTGATATGACATGATACTAAAATCAGGAACAGTTACATGTTACATTATTGTGTTAAAAAATAACTGATTTTATTACAGCAATTCAATGTATTATTCCCACAGTGTTGGAAAAGCACAAATGTATTTATTTTAAATCTTCCACAGGGCATCTGTGTGTCCTGACTGCTTCAAACCCACTAAGAACAAACAGGTAAGAAACACCTAAATAACTGTTTTATCAGTTTTACACATATATGTGTATATGTGGATGTCAAGGATGTGTGATTCAAATATTCATTCCACATGCAATTATTATATTTTGTTTTGCGTGAGGTGTGTGTATTTCAAGTCTTAAGTCTCCAAATCTTTTAAAATCTTTCAAAACTTAAGACTCTCTGCTGAAATGACGTGTGTATTTACATCTCCCTGGTTAGTCTGTGTTCACCAGGATGGCTGTGGTCAAAGCTCTGGAGAAGATATCTGATGCCAAATTTCTGAAGTAAGCATTGCATTTATGGATTGTGAGTACAATGAGAAACACAAAAATACACTTTAACTGTGGGAAGTTGTAAATTGTTTTTTTTTTTTGTAACTTTTTATTTATGCAGTTTTAAGAACAAAACAGGAAAAAAGACAGGAAAAGGAAAAAGAAA
>JAPTHA010000001.1:18356330-18373300 GCA_029814585.1 Gymnapogon annona
TGGAATTTCTTGCTTTATCAATGGGGTTGGGACCATCAGTTGTGTTGTGCAGAAGTCAGGTTAATACACAGCCGACGCCCTATTGGACAACTGTTCAAATTCATATAATTTTTGTTATTATTATAGATTTATTATTTTGATGCCTTCAGTGAGAATCTATAATGTAAATAGTCATGAAAATAAAGAAAATGCATTGATTGAGAAGGTGTGTCCAAACTTTTGGCCTCTACTGTATATATTACTTGATTTTCATAATCTGATCAATCTAGGAGTGCAATAGGAGAACAAACTCAAAATAGGACTTACAATAGGACAAAGTCTAAAATAGGACATCTCGTAAAGTCTGACTTTTTGATAATATTGAGTTACATTACACATAGAGTTACACTTAAGTTACATTACACACAGACTTAAGTTACACTGCACATAGACTTACTGTAAGTTACACTGCACATAGACTTAAATTACATTATGCACAGACTTAAGTTACACTGCACATAGACTTAAATTACATTATGCACAGACTTAAGTTACATTGCACATAGACTTAAGATACATTGCACATAGACTTAAGTTTTTGCACATATCTCATATTTCTATTTTGTTTTTATATTATAGTGTAATAATATATTGTCAATTGATGCCTAGTAGCACTGATTGTTATTGTTATGTTTACTATGATGTTTATTTTATCCTATGCACCAATCCACCAAAGCAAATTCCATGTAAGTGTAAACCTAGTTGGCAATAAAACTGATTCTGATATTGTGACTATTTATTTCCTAGTCATATTCATGTTTTTTAATTATCAAAATATCTCATGTAAAAGAAATCAAAATAGTTTGCATCACATTTTTTTCTCCACATCGCTTGTTCACAACTAAATGTAAAAGTGTGGATTTTTTTTTTTTTAACTGTAGAGATTTAAGCAATGCTCTCAAGCCCCATTTTGTTCATGTCTATTATCAGTTTGTGACATGAAGCCGCACCCACAACATCAAATCAAGGTGTATAAATCAGTGTAGCAGACCTAGGTCAGCACCTAAACCTTTGGGAAATAGACCAGACTGGACTAGCATTATGGACAATTCCACATCATGGAAAGAATATGTTGCTGCTTGACTTTCATGGCAGTCAGATCAAAGAAATATACCCAAACTGAAACAGTGTGGACAATCTTCCCAGAACTTGATTTAAGTAATTTTGGCCTGAACTCTTACAAGATGGTGCCACAGCAGGCTGACTGTTACAGCAGCTCCTAACTTTTTTTTCCTACTTTAAGTTTTTCTGCCTCAACTCGAACTTGTGGTCGTGTTAATTGGAATCTTGTGCAACATGGACATGTGTAAGTTTTTGTGAGGGTAGTAGCCTGTTTGCTACTTTCATAGACCTCTTCAGCACCAATGGGCTGTGTTTCTCAAGGAATTGCTGCATCGGAGCAGCGGTTGCAGAGCTGGCGACATGTACCGGGTGATGAGGGGACGATTCCTTTGGTTCTGGTGGGTAACGGATGTTCTACCAACATGATGGAAGACCTAATGGCTACTGCTGACCAGACTTGCAGTGGGTGTACGAGCGAAGCAGACCCGGGCTGTGATGGACTCCTGGCTCAAGAACACCAGCTCATTTTTTGGTTGGTTTTCTACCGGTGAGAGCCGGGGAGAGTGGTGGAGGAGAGGGGGGAAACAGCGATGTATGTGAGATAATGGGTGATAGTGTAACGGTCATCTGTGAAGAGCAGCGTTGAACGGTTAGCTGCTAGCTGTTAGCGGCCAATGCTACGCTACACTACGGTGGACAGCGAGGACATTCACACCACCGTCTCTCAGCTCCCGATGACACATCCGCAGTTCCCTCATTATTATCTCTGGGACTTCAATCATACATACTGTCTATGTAGTACAAGAATTCAATTGTTGCATATCTGTCTACTCTGTTTTTCTGCCTTTGTATTCTGCTGCTGCAATTTGTAATTTCCCCTAGTGGGACAATAATGGCATCTAATCTAACTATTTCCAAATTCTTTTCCATCAGACAGAATATTGTTGAAGAAAAAACGAGGACCAGCGTCCCTGTATCTCACCGGCATGTTCTATCAACAATCAATACCAGTTGAATCTGTGAGGTTGTCGGGTTGTGTCCTGTGGTCCTGATGCATATCAATCTACCAATAGAAGTGAGTGGTACCTTCACTGGAGCAGAACTCAACTAATTATATTAAAGTCCATGTATGACTTCTATGAGTTATCAGTAATAAACATATTGATATCTGTCACCATTTCCATATTATAAACCATTAGAATATGGACCATTATAAGTAAGGGCACATTTTTTATATTTTAAAAAATCTGATAAAAATACAAAAACGAATATTTCTCAAACCTATCACACGGAGAATAAAATAAATATAGAGAAGAAATTGCCAAGGAAGACGATGATGCATTTTGAGCACCTTCACATTAATTCACGGCAAATCAGTTGATGAAGTAATAAAAATGAAATAATGTGAGAAAACATTACAAAAAAAATTGGAACAGACGACTGGCTGTCCTTTCTTTTTGATTACTGGCTTAAAAATAACAGCAGCCTATTTGTTGTTAATATTTTTATCTTGATCCAACTCTTTCTCTCTGAATGAGAAACCTTGAATAAAAATAACTTCCTTCAGACTAACCTCTCATCTGGAGTATCGACATGAAAGGTCCTCTCGATGACGGTGGTCCACTGCAGACAGCGGATGATGAAAGTGTTTGGCTTGGGCCGCTCTGTCTTCATCAGCTGACATTCTAAGAAACGTGTACAGTTTAGTATCACCTTTATCTCCAAGAATGAAGTGTCTGCTCCAGGTGGAACACATTCAGAGAAGTCAAAATACTACTACAGCAAAAATACCCCAATATAATTGAATCCTACTCCAGTACATAAACACAGTATTTCCTCTAGTACTGTATAGACAGAGAGGTTTGTATTAGTCAGACTCTTATTTCTAATGTCCTCTATATAATTCAAGTAGAATTCTTCCATTATATACAGAACCTCATTTAGATCCACTCCTGTTTGTGTTGACAGAAATTATTTGCACATTTCTCCAAATGCAAAATTCCAAAACTAATCCTTGTAGCATTTCAGTGGACACAAACCAATCAATGCATGACAGCTTTTGTTGTGTAAATATCGCATTGCTATTAGCTTCTACAAATAGGTTTGTTACTAGTAAGACACACATCTGCAGTGACTGAGATCAGACAATATCTTCAGATGAATGATCCAGAACCACAAAATACAAAGCTAGTGTTGAAAAATAATTGGATTACTGTGCTGAATGGATTAAATTAAATTTGTAGAAGTATATGTGGAGCAAATCATCTATTATTATAACGGTCAACTTCAAGTTCTGGTAAATAGTTTTTTGTTTGAAAGGCAAACTGCACATGAACTGAAAATGAAAGTTAAGATTTACGTTGTAGTGTGTAACCTAGTTTTATTTTCTTGTCAAATCTTAATCTGAAAAGCAATTATGCCGTCAGACAAACAATACACATCTCTGGGATGCAGTGGAGTACAGGTGTAAAACTGAAGAAATGTATGCGGAGGGACAGGTTGTAATCAAGTAGAGTTTGAGTACAAGTACTGAGCTTCATTTCAATAGTGAGTCTTACTTGCTACAGAGAAGTTGTTGAGCGGGTAGGCCAGGTCCGAGTCCTGCGGTTTGTCCTTGTACCCGATGAAAGATCCGTCTGTCTTCAACAGAAAGTAGCGTGGTCGCCAGTTCTTAATGTACTCACCTGCACATAGAAAAACAGAGACATCAGCAGGTTACATGCAGCTTTATTCACCAGTGTTAGGAGAGAACAAAGTCTGGACAAACATTCAATCAGAGCAATACACGTCAACTTCAGCATCTGTCACAGTTCAGAGTAAACAATCAAAAACCATACTACATAATTAAGGAATAACCTGCAAACAGAAATAAAACTTTGAATACAACATTGAAAACAAAAATCTAATTCAGCAACAACGGTTATTTCTACAGAAAATACTATAAACAGTGGAAAATCCCCATCACCATGTACTGTTTCAAATACATTCTGGTCAATGTTCATTTAAGAGCTGAGTTAATGGTCGAGTTAGTTATTCTTCAGATTCATACTCCTTTACATAAAAAAAAGACAAGGAATGAAAAAATGTCACCCAGGGCTGCCAGTATAATAATAAATACATAAATAATGTAATCTATAAGCAGTACTTAAAAACATATATTAAGTAAAAGCCAAATCAACAAATGAAAATACTAAACAAAAACGAATCTGCCAATTAAATAAAATTAACATAAATAGTTTGCTTTCATGAAAATCACTGAAATAATTCGAGCGAGTGGGTGTTTAACGTCACCTTCTTGTTCTTCATCACTTTATTTTACAATTTGTTGTTCAAATAAACTAAAGTTACTGTTCAAACTGGGCCAGGGTGGGACATGGACAGAACCCCAGCTGGTGTAGTGGACCACTCAGCTCGGTTTGTGTTGTTTTACTTGTTGTTCAGCTGCATATTGTAAAATAACCCCTGCGTGTTACATAATTATCCTGTTTTTATTCTCTTTCGTGTTTCCTCTCATTTTAGCTTAATGTCAAACAGCAGCAGCTCCGACATCCACCTGCACCACGTTTGCATGAAGAAGACAAACACTTCACCGCTGTTGCAACTCATCAGTGCGTAACATCATTGTAATTAATGTTGGGAAACGTCCTGATGATCACAGAACCATATTAGCAACAGAGTTGAAAGAGAGCGTGTGATTGTCTCACTGATTGTGCTGATTCCATATTGAACTCTTCTCATGCTTCTGATGACTGAAGATGGACACTGGAGCTGCAGAATAGGAAGATGAAGCGAAAGCAGCCAGTGGTTCAGATGGTCCGGGTGGTAAATATACTCAGGTGAGCAGGCTCACCGTTTATTAACCTGTTGATCATTTCAAAGGCCACTGAGCCTGCTGTGTGTGGCAATTGCCAGAATGCACTCATGCCTGGTTTCCCAAAACTAATTTCAACTCTAATCCCTAATAAATCACTTCAAAAAAATCAATGTAGGATCAAGGATCAAAAGAGTTATCACTACACAATGGATGCAGATATAACTTGGCTACATTGACATATTTTGATTTAGGATTTTTCTTTCACTTCCCATTCTATTTTATTTTTTTACTTCCTTCACAGCTTAAAGACACTGATATTTCAATATCAACCTCTTCCAGGGATTCCAAGACTTTAAATGTCAAGCCCAAAAACAGAAATGATGCATCTCATTACATTACATTTTGACCAATAATATTTATTAAGTACACTAGGAACAAATGTCAGAATGTCAATCACAGCTCCAGTAACTCCGGTGTGTGTGTGTTCTTTAAAGGTCAGATAAAAATAAATAAGATGTAGTTAGGACAGTTATTTACACAGTTTACTAGTCTTCAAGAGGTTGACAGAAAATATTACCTCAATATCTATTACGTTCTTTTTATTATATCTGGCTCCACTCAGGCTGATTCTGCTGTATATGCCATTGGCCATATGCCCACAAGCTCAACACCCATCTGCCTGATGTTCATACCTGGTTATCAGCAAATGTCCTGCTTCTAAATTCAGCAAAGGCAGAAATGCTAGCAGTCGGACCACCAAGGCAGAGAGATAGAGTTAAGAACCTTGCCTACCTTGTCCATATCAAGGTAGTCGCAGAAGTCACTGTTTTTCATCCAAGTAAAAACTAAGCTCAGACCTGCCTTGCCATTTAAGGATGTGGAGACATACTCTTTTTTTACATTGTGACTAGATTATTGTAATACCCTTCCCTCTGGTTTGACAATAGTACATAACGCTTGCAAATGGTCCAAAATGCTGCAGCTCGCCACTGACGGTAGCACATACATTTAGATATATTATTCTGATGTCTGCCTTTTTCCACTTATTCATCAGACCTGGTGAAATTTTATGTGCCAGCGTGTTCGCTGTGGTCCGAGGACCACACCAGAAGGTCTGTGTGTTCCAAAGGTCTGGAAGAAGACCATTGGTGAGGGGGTTCTGTGGAACCGTTTGCCCCTTGATATCAGAGAGGCGTGTTCTATAGAGGTATTTAACCTCCTGAGATCCAGCTATGCTTTTTGTCCACATTTGTGGACAACAGTTCCACAGCTTTATCTTAATGAGAAAAAAGATATTGCAGAGGACATTTAGAAACTTTTTTGAAATCATTTTTTATGCTTATTGATATGGACATTGGTTAACAAAATCAACTTTTCAATATGCGTGTTTTGATTTTCTCTGAATCAGGCACATAAAACCAAATTTAAAAATGAGCCCTCGAGTCAATTATATATACCAGTATACTGTGTACAAATGATACACGTTTTCAGCAACAGACATTTCCTGACACATTTTCTTATAATCTTATGGAGTGAAGCAGCTGCAGAGGGCCATTTCTCTGAGGAGGCTGAATTAGAAGCACACACTGAGGTGCAATAAACAATTCAGGGACTTGTGGGGGCCAAAGAGGAAGGAACAGAGTGTTAGGTCATCCTCTGTATGCTCATAGTGCCACAGAGAAACTTCCCCTCTGCCAGCCAACAGCCTCAGCTCACAGCAGACAAACACACACTAACGCAGTGTGGGAAACAACCAGTGCGCACCAGCAAGAGCGGCTTAGATCGGGCCACAGCCTGTGAGCAGAGCCCGCCTCCTCTGCTGCCGTCTGGCAGGTAAACAGCCATTGTTTGGATGTGCTGTTCTTCAAACTGGCAGACGATGCATAAAAACACACAATTCAGACTGAGGCCGGTGTATTCAGCAGCCAACTGTGTTCCTTCAGAGCAGCTTTTCAATGTGGACTGGGACCACACAAGCTTTTCAAACACAAACTTTTTCAGTTGCCACATCAGGCTTTTCTAACATTTGGAAAATCCGAGTTACAAGTTCACAAACTTAATACGGTTTACATCAGGGGTGTCAAACTCATTTCATCAGACAACACATCTTCAGACTCAGTGAGATCATTAGACATTTCTATTTGATGGTTTGTCAAACTCATGCCAGTATAGGGGCCACGCTGAGCACAATATGATCTCAAGTGTGTCAGACCAATAACATAACAAAACAATGTCAACTTCAAACTTTTCTCTATATTTTAGGGGAAAAAAGTTACAAAGTTTAACTAAAAGAAAAACAAACCCCATAACATTATGAGTATGTTTATATCTACATGTCCCCCAACTACCCTATGTCCCCACTGCCCATGTCTCTTCTTCAACTACCTTGGGCTTCGCAGCCACCGGACTCACAAGAATAGATTAAACCAAATTGAATGGAAATACGAAATCCTAGTATCGAGGACAGCAAATGACACTCTAGGGCAGTGTTTTTCAACCTTTTTTGAGCCACGTTACATTTTTTTATTGAAAAAAATCATGAGGCACATCAACAACCAAATATGTTAAAAAATGATAGTCTATAGCCGGCTATATTAACAATATAGTACTTCTTATCAAAGCATCTTGAATAGGAATCAAGTAAACACAAAAAACAATTTTATTATCTTTTATTATTATAAAATTATTATTTATATATAATAAAACATAATACATCAGATGCCCTTCTTGACACAACCCACTGGACACTCATCTCAGGAATCGAACCCAGGTCCCCCTGTGCACCAGCCTTACCAACTGAGATATCCATCTAGTTTAGTTTAAAGCCTGTCATTTTCAATAATCAATGGTGTGCCTTTTAACCTGGTGCCTTATGTGTCACAGAATTCTAAAATCTGTAAAAATGTATAATTTTTGGGACTGAACACTCCCCGATGTGATAAATACACACAGGTCACATGACAAAATCATTGGTTAGAACTGGTGAAATGGGATTAATTTTTGTATTTCTATATAATTTTAACAACTAATGTATTCTGATGAATGTGTTGATAGACACGTGTAACATCTACATTGTTGCAACGTTTCTTAGAAAATGTTCTCTTGTTCCTCTTGAAAATTATGAAAATATGACTTTGATGAATCACATGTATTTATTTTGAGTTTTATTTCATTCCTATGGTGAGAACAGTTTTTCATCCAGACCCACTGTGAACAGGTACATAAAATCATGCACAAAGTCTCCACTATGGACTCCAACATTGTGTATACCTGATACCTGTATATACATATCCTTTACACGTTGTACATATTTCTTCCATGGTGTTGGGTTTTTTAATATTTTAATACTTCGTGCAGTTTTGTATATGAGCAATATTTTTGGTACAATTTATGTGGTATTTTTATAGTCTTTTTCCACTTCAAGTGTCTTCTGCTAAAGAAAGGATGACGTGCCAATAAAGACCAATTGTATCCTATGTTTTTTTTTTTATTTAACCAGGTAAGTTACCTGAGAACTGATTGTCATTTTCAATACATGACCTGGATATATAAATAACCAATAATGCTGTCATTCTCACCTCAACCAATTAACCTCCTAGTACATGTGATTGGACGGTGTTAATTAATGCAAACACAGGCAGAACATGCAAACTCCACACAGAAAGGTTCTTGGTGTTGGAATTGAATTCAGGACCTTCTTGCTGTGTGAGGTACGAGGTCTAACCACTGCACCACCGTGTTATTCCATTCAACAGCTTATGGAGTGCTTCCCTGAGGGATGGGGGCTGCAGAGAAGGGATTAAGAGGACCAATAAGCTCCTTCTCACCTCTTTTTTGGACCCAGCCTTCCTTGACGACGTTCTGGTCGCTCATGGTGGCTTCTCCTCGTCACCAGTTCTCCCACTTCTCCCAGTGTGATGACGGTGAGGGGACAGTAGTATGCTTGGTGTAGAAGCCGAGTCAGCTGTCCGTCTGACTACGTGACCTCCGACCTACCTGCACCTTTGCTCGCCTGGCCTCAGTTCCGTCCTCCTGTTACTATTCGCTTTCTTCTTCTTTCCCACAATCACTTTCTCTTTCCTCCCCTCGCCCTGCCAACCTGACCTGACTTTCTCCTGCCTCGCTCCTCGTCTAAATCTTCTTCACCTTGTTAGTTTTTCCCTCCCTCCCTCCTGCCTTCCCTCCTAGTTTCACTCTATCCCAGACTTCTTCTGTGTTCAGGCGCTCCCGCGGTGAGTCAACCTGGAAGGAAACAGAGGCAGAGAAAGGAGAGGAGGGAGAAAAAAAAACAGAGCAGTCAGTGGATATTTTCCCAAACACAGTCATTGTTCACAGCCTTACCACACTTCCTGCCTCCTAACCTCCTTCTCTCCTTTTCTTTCCTCTTCCTCCCTCCTTCCCCTGGATCCTTACCTCCTCACAAATTTCAGGTGGATATTTCCCTCATGCCTTTCCCTTCCATTCTCGTTTTCAGTGTGATGACTTTTCATACGTGTTAATATCCAATCAAAATGTTAACACTTTTGTATATCTGTAACCTGATGCATCCTATTTGTGTGTGTCGCAGAGCTACACTACTATGTGGAAATTATTAAAAAGACTGAGCATCATCACTTATGCACTGTTTGGTGTGGGGTTTTTTTCTGAACATTAAAATATAGAAACAAAATGACCTGATTTTATTTCACAAGTTTTTTCCCCACTAAGTCAGTAACTTCAGTGGACAAGCCCATAATTAGTAATTGGCCATCCTCTGAAGAATCATATAAAGTTCACATCATATAAAATCTTATTGGCTCAGATTGATCAGTTAAAGCTCCAATTGAATTGATCTAAGTCTTATGATTTAAGTCTTTTCGTTGAGCCACGAGTTTTTTCGACTGCTGATTCAAATCTCAGATTCAGACTTTTATGATATTAATTTTTTTTTAGAAATTGTATTTAAAGCTGCACGAGCTGAAATCAGGAGGAAAAAACAGAATTCTAAAATACACACCATCCCTCTGCAACTCTCTCCTCCATCAAATGAATAAATAAGAAGAGCAATAAAGCTACAATAAGTTGGAACAGTTCTGTTAAAGTGAGTCCGCTTTCTGAGCTTCAATGTCGACACCCTGACCAGAGCAGTCAAATCACATCCAGGTCATGTATGACAGAATACGATCAGCAGTGATTAAAGCTGCCAGTCATGTATTTATCCCCTCCCATACTTGTCTAAAAACATTCTGATTAAACGATAATAAGTTTCACGTGTAAACATTCTATAGCCCGAATACAGAGGAAAAGAATTGATGCCATTGAAGTTTTGTGCACTCTCAAATCATTTGAATTACAATACATTGAAAGGTATGGACTCTAACAATTATCAACTACTGTAACTACTACTACTATAACTATAACTACTATAATTGAATAAGAACAAATGAGTCATAGCTTACATGAGTATTTACACCATTATGTCTGCATTGTTCCTATAGACTAATATAAATAAAAGCTTCATCCCATCTACAGTTTATATATTTAACATTCTAGCAAAAAAAAAAATCACCACAACCATACCCCAGAGAAATTGTGATAATTATTAAGTTCGTCAGTCTCATTAAGCAGTTCAGCTTGCAGTCGTCAATCAATCCAGCTAATTTCATCTTCAGTGAAACATCATCAAGTCATTTTTCTGATTAAGCTTCAGCATCAAATCTATGGTCATTGCTATCCTTTAGATTTATGTGAGAAGGGAAAGCCCATCCAAAAAAAGACTGGTTGGTGACAGCTAATCCATTCATTTCCTGTGTAAAATTCAAGAGCAGTGGTTTGACTAATGCGAGACGTATATTTTTGGAATATTTCAATATTTTCTCAATGCAGTCCAAAACCCAAAGTAGTTCAGTCGTCTGTTATGAAGAGGAACCTCAAACAAGCTCCAAACTTCATATTTATTCAAAGTCACTTCCCTAATAGTCCAAACAATAAACAATTAATCCTCTTTCAATCATTTCAGCTTTAATTACCAGTCCTTTTCTGCCCCTCATCACACCTTCTCTTCCTTCATTCCCCTCCCTTGTCCCCACTCATAACCCCCCCTGCCCCTCCATTTCCTCCCTTTCCTTCTGACGTCCTTCACAAACTACTTCTCTGTCCTGCTTACATCTATCCATTCATCATTTCCTCTCCTTCACTTTCACCTTTAATTATCCTTTTTCTATTTTCGACAACAGATCTCATTAATGTTAATCCTATTGATTCAACTAATGGTTTCACTATTTTATCGATAATCCTGATCTAAACAAGAAAAGCCTCTCTACTGCTATTTTCATTGGTCTAACAAACACTGTATATCAGGCTGAAGTACAATGTGAGGAAAACAAATAAATAGATATAATATTAAAGGTCTTACTAATCTTGTGTTGGCAACAGAACTTTGCACAAGTAGCAAATAAATATATAAAATAGCCAACCATTGCTACTATTTAAATATTTCCAATAACTTTCTCATTCTTCCCAATTAACTGAATAGTAACTAAGTAGTCCACAAAACATCATCAAACGGGACTAAAAATGATCTGGACTGTGGGGAAATCACCATTGTCTTGAGTCATCAGGCCAGTCTTCCCAACGTCAAGAATATCAAGTTTCCTAAAACGTAAAGCAAAGAAAATCTGCAAAAGTCACAGTGCCATAAAAAATATGATGTCAGCTGTAAACTGTAGATGTGAATGTCACAGCACAATTAATCCACACTTCAGGAAAGGGTTTTAAGTGAGTACAAAAAATACGAATATTTCAAAAAGACGAAATTCACGGAATGATCTTGAAATATGTTAAAGAATGTCTGTCTTGCAGCTCATCTGTTTTGCCTCCATCAGCTGGAGATACACTTGCATTTTAACTATATGTTCACATAGACAGGTTTCAAACAAAAGGCACCAAGGAATTTACAAATTGCAAAAATTAAGCTGAAAATATTAACCGTGGAACATGCAATTCAGTGTGATATCAAGTAAAATGATAGTAAAATAACCTACAGATAATGACAACTCCAAATTATCTCCTTGGTTTAAAATAAAATAAAAATGAAATGGTTAAAGTGTTTACATTTACAAACTGACCTGTCAGAATACAATGTGAATAACCTGAACAAATATGAGAAACTGCGTGAGTGAGGACTAATTTCATGATAAAAACAGGGGTAGCAACATTTTAATTAAAATAACAGATAATTACAGACCACTGGTGAAATCTTATCGTCAAAGCTGACATTAGCTGATACTTATGTTGAGCCAATATACTACATGGACACATTCCTACAGCCTACACAGAGAAACACAACCCGGACGTTCAAAATTCCGCTGTACAGTGGCGTGGTTATACAGAACGACGTGCAGTGAAGTAGTCAGTTCAGCAGAGGCTAACTATCACCCCAGGGTATAGTGATGATAAAATGAGAGATTGACAAATACATTTCAACTTGAATATTCCATCAATGTACATGTGCTGTGAACACAACGCAAAGGACTGATCACACATTAGTGTGATACATGCTTTCACACACAATTTGTAGATACCTGACCCAGCAAATGGCACCATCGGTACGTGAACATACCCTCAAACCTTTTAGTCAACCACATGGAAGTCCCGCCTACTTGTCATGTCTCCTCAGATTATACCAGGTATATCTTCAATTTTCGTTCTAATATCTTGGTAGAAAAATTGCCCTGCTGAACCATGGCCATGCCTCTATGCACTAGGTTGGGTTGGTAAAGACAATTTCATTGAGAAAGCTTCAGCGTCCCGCACAAAACCCTGACCTCTGACCCCACCCAGTGCCTTCAGGATGAGCTGCATGGTGAGTGGAGGCCTGGTTCAAAATCGGCTAAAAAGCCTCAAGCGTAATTGAGATGTAGAAAGCAACTAAATAATTCTCAGATTCATGTTCTACAACCACATATAAGCATTTTTTTCTGTTGTCTTCATACAATGATTATTATGAAGTCAAAATTTGACCAAAACCCTGCTGTGCTGCATCCCAACAGCAGAAATAATTTCCCTTTATCTAAGTTCTGTACAAGGCCAGTAAATCCATCATATCCATAAGCAAAGAACCATATTCATTACATTACAGCAACAGCTAAACTATACTGTATGTCTAACCAAATACATAATTTAAAATAGATGTTTATATATTCTTTAACAAATGGATAGAGAAACTGCAAACGTAATGAAAGAGGAAATAAGCTAACAATAATGACAGTCTGACAGTTTGTTCTTGTGTGTGCAAATGTATACTGCTACTGTAAATAGAAATTTACCCGAGTGGGACAAATAAAGGAATCCGATCACACCATGTAAAGGTGCTTCCTCACATCAATGCAAAAGCCATAAATTCAATAAGCATAAAGCAGTCGTGTCTATTGATTTTCAGCACAACCCACAAGCAACGTCAGGATACATGGTACAATGTTTCATCTCATCTCCATTTTTTTTATTTCTTTCATATTTTACAGAGCTTTTTCCAGGATGGCGTCTCTTGAAACACAAAAGACGACGTGTGCAAGAAAACTGCTGGTTTTAAGTTACATTCACACAACGCCTTTAAGAAAACCAACTTGCTCTGCTTGGAAAGCAAATATTTGATATATTATATACTTCAAGTGTATGCACCGTTTTAAGGCTCAGTTAATCCGCAGACACAGTTCATTCTCAATAATCAGTCTGCAAAACCAAAGATATTTACTACCATTTACAAAATTCACATTCTCATATCGGTATGTATGAGAAGGTATGATCACATTTGAGAGATTTTAGTTTAAAAATGTATAGATTATTGACCTATCTTCAGATTGATTTATTCAATAGATACACTCAGAAACCACAGAAATGTATTTTTACACTGATGATTCTGTTAAAGTCCATATGGCACACAATCAAGGATTTTCACATTGTACCTGAAATAATGATTATTATAGAGTGAATATGACCCCGGAAGGGAAAAAGCCGAAAGAAATCATCATAGAGTGAATATTGGTCACATATTGACCAAAAACCCTCAGTCCTAGTTAGGTAAATTAGAATTAATTTTCTTTATTTGTTAAGCATCTTATGCAAATAGCAAGAAATTAGTCTTTTCAGGTATTTTATATAGTTTTCAAATCTATGATCATATTGATCATTCTGTGAATATAAAACGCCCAATATAAGACTTTCATAGTTCCCATAATGAAATTAATTTTCATTTGTGTGAATGATGTGATTCCAGAAATTGTCAAATGACTGTATAATACAAACGAGTCTGTTTCCCAGATAAATCCTATACATCAGGAACATGTTGCCATCAGAAATAATAACTATAAAATTTCATTACTTGACATGAAACAAAGGCAAACCTGATGACACAATATGGAATGATCACACTCAACATTAGACTTTTTATCTGCATTAGATTGACATATTACTGCATTGTTTGCTTTTCATTTAAATGTAACAAAGCATGTAATGAATTAATAAATAATAATAATGTATATAATAATAATACAGCAACAATAATAATAATAAATTGGATTTCTGTCTAAATGCAGAAAATTGGTTTATGTGTATTTTTAATTAGTTTCTACCAATATATAAAATCCGAGAGGATAACCTTTATTATATGTCTCTTTGCATTCCACTGTTTTGCAAGGGTGTGGATAAGACATGTACTATACATATGCTATGTTGTCATTTCATGAATATTTCTTATTTGATCTTACTCCAGCTGATGAATAATATGGAATACAATAACACACAAATGGTACAAGATAGAGTAAGTAAATGTGCTTAAATTTTGCTTTTCAATTCAGTAGACACAAAATGCCTCTCACAAGTCACTATACAGCTGGACACTGGCATTGAAAGCAGCCTACAAATTAAAAATACTTCAAAAAAAAACATACATAAAATGCAGACATGGCGCATACAGAGTAACTAAAATCTAGCTGAGAAATGTCTTTAGGCTGATGATGTTCCTGTCATGCACAGCATCAGTGCAAAGATCCACGCATGCAAAACAAATGTGAGCCCTCGAATGACAACAACATCAATGGCTGACAGGAGCAGCGGCTGTGTATATTTGAGGAGCCGGTTCAGAGCTGCGTCCCTCGGAACCACAAACATCCCCAACGCCCCCTCCTCCCCACCCTCCAGATCCATTGGCCATGACTGGGTCCTGCACTGCACACACACACACAAACAAACAAACAAACACTGAAACAACAGCTTTTGTTTCAAGGGCGTGTGGTGTCATTATCTGTTACATAACAACATCCGCTTGGCGTGGTCCATTATATTTTACCGGGAGAGACAGGAATAAATGTATGGCAGCGGTTCTTGTACCGATTAGAGGCCGTTACTAAATAGCTGGTGTGAGGTGGTAGGGAGGCAGGGTCAGGCAGACGGCTGTGTGCGCCAGGTCGGCCTGTGTGTGATGGCTCGGCTGGAGGATGCGGGCTAGCCAGGGATGCTAGCGGGGGGTGGTGATGCTACGGCTAATGTTAGCCGACTAGCTCGCGGTGTGCCTGGATAAATGACAGCCAATGTCGGGCGTAGAAGCTGTTCAGTGTGCATCTTCTTTCCAGAGGTGAAATACCTCAGCGGCTGCGCTAAATCATCTCTGTGTCAGTGTTTGAAGTGATGGTGGACCCGGGAGGAGGGGAGAGGGGGAGGCTGGGGGTGTCGGAGATGGGCCGAGGCCAGACCAGACGGACGGTACTGTTAGCCCTCCCCTCCCTTCTGCAGCAGCATCCCGGCGCCGCATCCCTCCCAGACTGGCAAATGACGAAGCAGCAGCAGCAGCAGCAGCAGCAGCCCGCTAACGGCGGCTAGCTAGCATGCTAACCCCCGCTCCAGGCTCAACCCGCTCTCGTGCCACCAAAACGACGACCCCAAGCACCGCTGCCCCCTCCCTCCATCTCCCCCTGGCTGGTTACACGACATCCAGCCCCCACCCCGACACGTTATCACCTAATATTAAAATTATTTTACCTGGTGGTCGAAGAATGATAGGGATGCCCCCTCCTCCTCCTCCTCCTCCTCCTTCCTCCCCCTCCTCTATGGGCACTGGAGCATCCGACGGTCCCTCAGTGGAGAAAACAGCAGGAGGACAGCGATGGAGCCATAGCCTCTGTTGCCGTTTCCAGACTGTGGAAGCCGAAAAGAGCGCTTTAAATGTCCCAGAAAAATGGAGAGTGAGACTGCAACGGCAGACAGACACACCGACGGACAGACTCGTTCGGTTCCTGCTCCTCCGCAGCTCCGCCAGGAAACCTCGTTCCCCTCCGACTCGGCGCGTCACGTTCAGCCAAATCCGACTGGGAGGGCCCCTGCTGCATTCAGGGGCTGTCGGAAATGCAGGCTTTGGTACATCGAGTGACCCAGACAGAACGAGACGTGACCACGAGGAAAATCGTCACTGTGATTTTAGATTAGATTTGATTAGATATACCTTCAATTGTCGTGTATGGTTTACCGGCATCAAAGCAGCTTTGGGAATAATTTTTAGGAAACTGGCAATTTTCTATGAAAAAAAATTTCAGCTAACAATCAACCTAACGTTGTATTCTCTACTGTACTAAATTACTATAATTGGCATTAAAGTAATTTAATTGTTTCTTTTTGGTCTAAATTGGGTTTTGTCGTCCTTCAATAATACTATATTAATAATGTTAATGCTCATATTTAATTCTTAAAGAAACCACTCCACGTGTCCTTTTTCCAGATTTTTGCTTCTTATCAACAGATTAAAAAAATCCAAATTTTGCAGACACATTTCCTTTTAAGTAAAATGTCTAACAAATGTTGACTTTAGGTTTTTTTTTATATTACAGTGCGTTACAGTGGTGCAATATTAAGGCAGCAGTGAACTGAACTAATACAGCAACAATTCATATAAGCTCAATTCCTTAACTATATCTTTAATTGTTGTACTTTATGTTCCTTAATACCTTTGGTAAATTTTTCTCTGGACAAATTTGTAAAACTATTCACTCTTTTTTGTGGAAGAAATGCACAATATAAATTGGTATAT
>JAPTHA010000001.1:18385895-18398156 GCA_029814585.1 Gymnapogon annona
ATGTTACGCATAAATGAACCAAATGTGTAATTGGGGAGCAATAAGATAACAAAACACGTATGCACTTGAAAGCGTTCAGCCTGAAGGCTCTCACAGAGTCGGGCGTACTGAATGTGTGTTGAGGACGGCGTGGACTCCACACGCACTGTGAGGTTGAGTCAGATGTGCACTCCCAAGTGTTTAAAGCAGGAGCTGCTCCTCTGATGGAAAGGGGAGGGTGCATGTGACCATCTCTTTTAAAATCCATAACTATTTCCTTGCATCCTGCTTAATTTGGAAAAACAGACAACTCGCAAACCAGTCACTGGTACGTTTCTGGCAATAAAATTAAGAATCTCATTATGATTCGTTTTATTTGCCTGTTATTTTTACAGGAGCCTTGTGTCTGATAACCTGACATCTGAGTGTCTGGTTTATGATTTATTTTGTTCTACTTGTTCTCAGGAGTCAGAGTTTGTGTGTCTGGAGTTTGACGAAGCCAAAGTCAATCAGATGCTGAAGACGATGGCCGACATCCAGAGCAGTATTGACAGCATTGTTCACCGCACCTCACAGCAGAAGAACGCCGAGGCGTGATTCAACGTGGCTGAGATGTTTCCTGCCGGCCATCGTGTCTGGCCTCCATCCCGTGTTGACCAGCCTCAGTCTGATGAACAGCACCCGCCTTCACAACCACACACCTACATTTACGGATGCAACAGGAGACGCTCATGCTATTTTGAGCGGATGAAATGTGTGGTCCTTGGCCTGTTGTTCTTCACAGAGCAGTTCTGTTTTACTGCGGAGAGGTCTTTCAACCCGTTGACACATAACTCTGAATCCTCTTAGTCATTTCAGCGGCAAATAAAAAAATGCAGATCTGTGCTTATAAAAGAAATGCAAGAATTCTGGAGAATCCCAACTTTGTTTACAGGTGGTTTACATGTGGAAAACATTAGAAAAAAAGTAATGGTCTACAAAACGCCACCAGATCCAAGGCACTTGAAATAAACTTGTTTTGTTATATTATCGTACAGAAGTAAACGCAGAGGTCACTGAAACTGGTATCTACACTTTATTTAGAATTTGTGTTGTAGAAGTCAATAAGTCCACAAGGAGGTGATAACAGATCTGTACTTGACTGAGGTCAGGAGATAATTCAGTTCAGCTGAGATTTTTGATCCATTTGCGCTGAACACGTCTGTACAGTATATAATGCAGATGGTTAATGTCTATGAAAGCAAATATGATTTAACTGATTCATGAACATTGTTGTAAACATTAACCCAACACAATCTGACATGAAGCATACGTATCTTTATGACGTCACAGGTGTCCTACTTATCTAAAAGGTAATAAAACTTATCTGCTCATAAAGATGCTTTTGAGGCAACGTTTGACAATAAAAACATTAAAACATGACATAAACAAAGCCATGTTCAGGACAAAGGTGTACTTCAGAGTACTAGGATTAATGACAATCCAATGACCTTTTTGAAGTTTCCTCCAGAAATGTGTCATGTAAAATTTAAAGCAGATGAATCCATGTGGTCAAAATCTGACTCATTAATAAAACCTAATTTCAATGTTTTAACTGTAAATATGTGCTACTGTTTTGTTAAAATTACTTGATAATAATACCTAATGGATTAAAGGCTCTGGTCTGATGTGTTGTATAGTTTTCATTTGGTTGTTGGCACTCAATCTAATGGCATTCAACATTCCACGAAAGGTCAAAGTACATATGTATAACATGCTAAATGTCACAAGAACTGGTGTTACATACGATGTCATTCATTGTGATCAGTCTGTCAGTTCAGTGTTTTGGTTTTTTATTTAAGATCGTTTTACTTTCTGCGTTCAGAGTCTTAAACACAGTTTGGCTGTACTCAAAAAATGTTCTGCTTCCCGAAGGCAAAATGTCACTTTGTGCAATGACAAGGTTAACTGAAGTGATGTGAATGGTTTTTATACAATATTTGACAGACAAATAAGACAGACCAGGTTACCTGTACACTACTTCTATAGCCTGGAAAAACACCACTGCAGTTTCACAGTTTCTCTGATTGTCCTATTTATATGTATGTGTTTGAGTAAAGTGAATATTTGTATTCTATAAAGTACTGGCATTTTTCCCAAACTCCAAATAATATTTGGAGCAGTTATTTGGAAATATTGACAAATTGTCAAACAAAAATATGTTGTGCTTGAAAACCTCAAATAATGCAAGGAAGACAAAGTCATAGTGAACCAATATTTGATGGGATAACCCTGATTTTTAACCACAGCTACCATGCATCTGGTCATGCTCTCCGTCAGTCTGTCACATGGGTGATTTTATAGCACTCATTGTGCAAACAAAAAAAACAAAACAGCTCAGCTTTGTTTGATTCTTGTGACAATCCATCTTCCTCTTGATGACATGTAGAGATTTGGATTTGAAAAATAATTTCAGTGGGCTTTTAATTGCTTCCAGAGGTGTATACTGTTGTTCATCTACTTTGAAGGATGTGAAGATTTGTTTTCTCTGTAATCAGTTTTAACAGAACTGAGCTGCTGAGTAAAAGACTAAAAACAAAAATGAGTAGAATGTGAAAGAATGTTTTGGTTCATGCTGATGTTATTCTCTGTAGCTGGGTTAGGGTTATGTATAATTAGCTTTTTATTTTATGTTCCTATTTTGTCTGATGCAGCTTCATGATGATGATGAGCAGAGTTTACAGGGTTTGGGATGAGATTTGGGTGGAAACTCAGCGGGGTGGGGTGGGGGATCAGAGGTCACACATCCACCAATCAGTTCAGTTGAAGCTGTACTTATGTGGATTTTGTCCAACTTCACCTCAGCACTGCATGAAGCTACTGTATTAATACTGTACAGATCTGAAGGCTCATTTCCATTATTGCCTTTTTAAATCTGAATCGGAATACTTTATTAATTCCAGGGGTAAACTATTTTATGTTGCATTTGTGCCATTCAGGTTTAATAAAAAATAGGAAAAGAACTGCAATTTGTATAATGCCCAAGACAATATATTAATATTATTATTATGGTATTTCAAATTAATACACATGAATTATTGTGCAAATACACTTAGGGTGGAGTAAAAATTGTTAATGCCATAAGACTATTTTACTGCAGCTCTATTTGATTTGCCATGACTATGCGTCACGTGACACCATGTGTACTTCAGCCCAAACCTCTGCAAGTCATTTCAACCGTAAAACTACTCCCGGAAACTGCAAACTAGTAACACCGGGCTGGAGTTCGTCTGCTGAGGCGCACAGGGAGGAGTCGGATCTCAGTCTGTACAAACACCAGACCGAGGACCGGGAACATGTGGAGGATCTAAAGACGATGACCGGACGGATGGACGAATGCACACCCTGAACACCGGACTGAGTGTGGACCGGTGAGCGGGCACGACACAGTGTACGGCGGGACCCCGGTCCAGCAGGAGCCGCGCTGACAGGTGCGACGACACCCGAAGAAGGTTTCAACAGGGTGTAGACAAAACTTTCGAAATGCAGGGTTTAAGAAAGGAGAATTGACTTCCATCTTCAACACCTCTGACGCATTGGCTGTATTTGCGAGCATTAGTACATTAAATTAACTTTTTCCCCAAAAATTATTTAATTATTTTTATATTTTAGAGTAAATATCGTCAACAAACCTAACAGGACCTGCCCTGTTACTTTATAATTAGTTGTTTAATATGTTGTCAAGCTTACTTTTCACTTTTTTTTAATATACATGTATACTACATAGATACAGATAGATAAAGATAAAGATCTATATATGTCAACCATGAAGTCAGTAAATATCACACAATGAATTAAGTTACAAGTCATAAAATGCACTTTAAGAATGGTGTGTACACCCCTTATGTCCACTATTGTGACACCAGATAGAGAAAGAAGATCCTTGTGCCAGGTCATAGTTAAAGCTCATTTCCCCCTGTAGTCCCTGCACAGACTGATGTTCCAAGGATTGGCTGAGTCTGAAAACGACAGACTAAGTTGGTATATGGGAGAAGAGACCATTTGAGTTATACAGACTTATACAAATACATCCATATACACGTACGTACATGCACATACACAACTTTCTTTCATGTACTCTCTCTCTCTCTCTCTCTCTCTCTCTCTCTCTGATACAAAAAAATACTACTACACAATCATCATATGGAACCATGTATATTTAGCTCTGGAGAATGCAGTTTTTTTAGACAGATATTAGAGTTATAAAACCTTTCGGAGCACCATGCAGAACCTTGAACTGGAGTACAGTATTGGTGTATATAATATGTTTTTAAAAATTCAAAATATTGTTTTTATGCAGAATGGGACAGTGGTGATACTGCTGAGGTTTCCTGTCATATATCTTGACGGTCTATTTATATAAACATTTGATTGGTTTCCGTACTGTTTTATACTCCTGTGACCAGCTAGTTACACAGTATGAAATACGTGACATCATAGTATGTGGATGCATGCATGTCTGAAGTTTGCCAGACTGAGTATTAGGCAATCGCATAACTTTTTCTATGGTTTTAAAGTTAGAGTTGAATCTAAAGTGATGCTTACATATGGGAATTCGTTGATGTGTTTAATTATTTCATCATTTAAAACAATATCAGGGTAATCTGATAAATTACACCTGTTTGTAAAAAAAACATTGTAACAGTTTTGTTTTTATTTAATGTAAGACGAGTGCGGAAGCCTGGCAGCAACCGTTGTCATTTCTACAGTAGATCTCATGGCCACCTCAGATACATACTTATTGTGAACAAATAAGGCTGTGTCATCAGCAAACATAAGTGATCTGAACATTACCCAATGATGGTAGGTCATTTGAAAAGCAGTGGCTCCCAAATGGAGCCCTGCCGAACTTCCATCGTGCAATCTCTCAGAGAGGATATTGATAGGATTCACTCTGACACACTGCTGTCTGCCACTCGGGTCAGATTATTGTGTGTTGAGACAAACCAAAGTCCCCTAGTTTGCTCAGTAGTATGCTGTGGCTTAAGGAATCAAATGCCTTACTGAAGTCAAAGAAGACAGCTCCAACTACACAACTTTGATCTATACCACATTTAATGTCTTCAAGAAAGTAGCTGGAGGCTGTTTCCGTGGAGCAATTTCTCCTGAAACCAAATGGCAATGCATTTAATGGAATATAACAGAATCAAGATGTTCAATCAGTTCCTCAGCTACAACTTTTTTATATATCTTCGATATCGCAGGGAGAATGGTTATGGGCCGATAGTTCTTTACATCTTTTGTGTCTCCTGACTTGTGTATAGTTATGATGAAAGTAGCTTTTAAAGTTTCTGGAAAAAATCCTTCTTCTATATCTCTCGGAAATTGAATCAGGTAAACTGGGAGTTGCTTCAAACAACAATGGTCATTGAAACCAGACCCATGTGACTCCAACTAAGAGAGGCATTAACAAGTGTCATCAAAAACTCCACCAGAGAGTTGTGGAGAGTCCTCAAGAGACAGAAAGATTTCACCTGATGACTCCAGAAACTGGGTCGGTCACCGTCGCAGGGCTTAGGTTAAGTTTCAGGTTCAAGTTCAGGTTACGTTATTTATACCCATGGGTAGATTTGTTTTACAGTGAAGTGAATCCATCAATTTCACACTCAAAACACACACATGCAACAAGCGAAACAGTGTGAATTGACTATACATATTTAAAATACCCTTGGTTCCATTAATCAAGACACAGAAGAAAGATATCAAGAAAGATAACAAGATCAAAAGTAAATATATAGAACAACAGACCTATTCACCTCAGGACTAAAACCAAGGCTAAAAACAGTACATCCTGTTATAACTTGTTCAGTGCTGTGACAGAAGCAGGAACAAAACTGGCTTTGTATCATTGAGTTTTGAATTTGGGAACATTGAACCTCCATCCAGAAAAGCTTAAATATTTGAGTTCCCAACCATGATTTGCAGACTAGTCAGCCCAGTCCTGCATGAACTGATGAAGGCACTTGACTCAGTCCAGTTGATTTGATTCAATTTCCTGCCTTCATCCTGGATGATTGAGAATTTACTCAGACATCCTTCTTCTATGTCTGAGTTTTGGCAGAAGTTGCATTTTTAAAATATTTTTTTCAAGAATGTGCTGTCTTGCCTATATATATCTTTTTGCTTTACAATTATTTAGTAATGTTTAGGAATAGTAATACTTAGTAATTAGGATTATTTTTTTCTAATTTTCCATTATCTATTGGTGTCAAACTAAAAGCTGAGGCATCATACGGAGTATGTCGGACAACGTGATGTTTAGAATGAATGTACCAGACTCTGGACAGGATTGAAAAAATATTCATTGAATAGGTCACTGCACATTTTTCCATTTTTTATTTTCTATTACTTCATCCCCGTTTGTTTGCATTATATCATTCTCAACAAGAGACAGATATTTTTTGGTATAAAACATTCATTATATACATGTTACTGATTCTCACTTCTGAAGTGTCCTTTTGTCAGTTTTCTTGAGACGAATGTAAGATTATGATTTGATAGACGAGTTATTATGTTATACATTCTCAGTATCCTCTCTTCTTTATTTATAAAAATTACATCTAACAGAGTTTGATGTAATTTTAATAAATAAAGTCTGTTAGAAGTTGTTTGTATCTAATCTTAGTCTTTTCGAGTTGGGGCTGAACCCTGTGTGGCTGCGGATGAAGTCGAATGAAGTCGTGAAGTCAGTCATAAGTAGTACTTCTTTTCCATCAACCATTTTACGTATCTTGGTTAACTCTGTGTAAGAAGTGAGTGAGAGAGTTGTGATTGATGCAGACTTGAAAAGACATGTTGGTGCAGGAAGCAGAGTGATGAGGAGATGATCTGCAGGTTTGGTATCCAAGAGAGGAATGCAGAAGGACAGATGGTGGTTGACTTTGCAAAAAGGATGGAAGTGGATTTAGTGAATACTTTTTTCCAGAAGAGGCAGGAACATAGGGTGACCTATAAGAGTGGAGGTAGGAGCACACAGGTAGACGGTGTAATCTGAAGGAGGTCAGTGACTGCAAAGTCGTAGTAGGTGAGACTGTAGCCAGACAGCATAGGATGGTTGTGTGTAGGATGACTCTGGTGGTGAGGAAGTTGAAGAGGGAAAAGGTAGAACAGAGGACAAAATGGTGGAAGCTAAAAAAGGAAGAGTGTTGCAGGACTTTTAGGAAGGAGTTGAGACAGGCACTGGGTGGTCAGGAGGTGCTTCCAGGTGACTGGACAACTTCAGCTCATGTGATCAGGGAGATAGACAGGAGAGTACTCAGCGTGTCATCTAGAAGGAAAGTAGATAAGGAGACTTGGTGGAAGAGAAAGATGTATACAGGTTGGCAAGGCAGAGAGGCAGAGATGGGTAGGACTTGCAGCAGGTTAGGGTCATTAACTCATTGACTGCCTGTTATTATCAGAGTGAACAGCGCCACACTGCCAGAGTTTTTGGCCATTTTCACTGAACTTTGAAGGCCCACAGAATATTGAACTTTAAGACTACATAAACACTCAAACCATCAATAGAAACTTCAGATTCTCTTCTTTCATTAGAAAAAAAAAAGTTTGTTTCTAGCCCTTATGGTTATTTAGAAATTGGCCGTAGAACATAGGGTGGTTTCAGCCAAAACACCTGATTTTGACCAAAAACAGAGAAAATTAGCTTTTTCTGTAGAGAAGAAAAACGGTCCCCGACATCCATATTTAGTTCTATGATAGACCTCTTGGTACAACCTGGACACATCACAGTGATTCTCCCTTGGTCATGGGGTGTTTCGGGTCTGAATCAGACACCCTCTCCTGGGGCGACCCAGCCGGGGGTGATCAGTCCCCCGACTTGTGTCCAGGTAGCGCACTACGCCATGCATCCCCCCTCCTCAACTAGAGCCAACAGGAAGCCTTCTCCGATGCCTCCAAGATGTTTTTAATGTCTCTTTGCCTGTACAGTCCACAAATCCCAAGGAGCCCCAGTACCCGATGTAAGGACTTGCCTGCAAAGCCCCTGCAACCCACCTCAATAGGCTCACAGTTGGTCTTCCACCCATTCCTCCGGCACTCTGCCACAAGATCCGCATACTTTGCTCACTTCCTCTCGTGGGCTTCCTCCATTCTGTCCTCCCAGGGAACCGTTATCTTAAGGAGCAACACCAGCTTGCTGGCTCCAGACATCAAGACCATGTCTGGCCAGAAGGTCGTAACTGCGATGATGTCTGGAAATTGCAACTGCTTCCCTAGGTCAACCAGGAGCTGTCAGTCCCTTGCTGTTGTGAGCAGGCTTCTTTGGGCCTTCTCGGAGGGTTGATGTTTCTCTCCTGCTCGGACAAAGGAAATTGTGCTCCTGGTTGGATGTTGCCGCCTGCTGGTGTTGATGCCAGTGCAGATGTTGTCTGCTATTTCCCGCAGGACCTGGTCATGGTGCCAACGATATCTGCCATCTCCCAAGGCCTTTGGACAACAACTGAGGATGTGTTCCAACGATCCTCTTCTCTGGCAGAGCTGGCACACGGGTGACTTGGTCAGTCCCCAGGTGAACAGGTTAGCAGGGCTTTGGAGGACGTCATAGACTGATTGGATCAAGAACTTTAAATGGTGTGGTTCCGCCTTCCAGAGTTCGGTCCAGGTGATCTTGCAGTCAGCTATGTGTTCCCACTTGATCCAGGCCCCCTGCTTCCTCATGCCCACCACTCTTCTGAGTTGAGCCTCCTCCACCTCGGCACGAACCTCGTCTCCTTTCCCTTGGATCTGCTGTAGCAAGGCTTTGGGTTGCTACCCAGCCCCGCTTGACCTGTGGCCATGGTCCCCACCAGGGTGCTGTGACGCAGCCTCGGCTCTGCCCGCTCTACTGCATCCTGGGCACGCCACTTCCTTCCTGTTTTGACCTCCACGCCTGCTGAAGACACCTTTCCGTCAACAGAATCTCTGTAGAGCAGAACTTCTCTGGCCTGGGAAACCTTGAACTCCTCTGCCAAACTACTGAAGGGAAGCTGCAGCTTGATATTTTGCCCAAACAGAGCAATGCTGCTCAGGCTCCGTGGCAGGCCCAGTCACCTGCGCAGGGATGAGCTGATCCTCCTCTCAAAACCCTCCACAGTGGTCATGGGGAATTCATAGATCAACAGCAACCAGAGGAGACGCGGCAGGATGCCGTGCTGATAGATCCAGGACTTGAACTTCCCAGGAAGTCCCATCTTGTCCACAGCTGATAGCCACGTGTTTAGGTTATCGCTGGTAGATTGACGAGCAATGGTATCCTTCAGATCGCTGGTGAAGACCTTTCCCAGGCTCACTGTCTTTTCTGACACAGATAGAATTGTGGTGTCTCCCAAACTGAAGCGGAAGCGGTCGGATACCTTTCCTTTTCTCAAGACTAAGGATTTGGACTTTGCGGACTTGAACTTTCATTCTTGCCCAACTGATGAGTTGTTCAAGACCTTGGAGGAGCCATCTGCATCTGGGCTCTGATGTTGTGGTTACCGTGAGGTCATCCATGAATCCTCTAATTGGGGGTTGTCAGGTGCCAGATCGGGACAATGGCCCTCTGCACTCCACTTCCGCAGACTTTACCAGCATGTTCATGGCCAGAGCAAACAGGGATACAGAGATGGTGCAGCCTGTGATGACGACTTTCTCCAGATGATGCCAATCTGATGTTGAAGACCCAGAGGACACCCTCAGACTAAAGTTGTGGTAATAGTCGAGGATCAGATTGCAGACCTTCTCTGGGACGTGATATCTGGTCAGGGACAACTCCACCAACTTGTGTGGAATCGATCCATTAGCATTGGCGAGGTACAGCCACAGGACTGCCAAATCGCCTCTGCTCTCTCGCACCTCGCGAATCAGCTGCGTTACCACGCCTGTGTGTTCCATACACCCTGGAACTCCAGGGACTCCCCCCTTCTGCACCGAGGTGTCTATATAGTTATTCTTCAGAAGAAATCCCATGAGGCGGTTCGAAATGATCTTAAAGAAGGTCTTGCATTCAACACTGAGGAGGGAAATTGTCCTAAACTGCTCGATGTTACTTGTATTTTCCTCCTTGGGAATCCATACACCATCGGTGTACTTCCACTGCTGAGGCACCTTCCCTCTTTTCCAGATAACTCTGAAGTTCTTCCAAAGACGCTCCAACAGACGGGGACACTGTATGAAGACCTTGTAAGGAACTCCACTTGGGCCTGGTGCTGATGCTGTTCGGGCAGATTTGATGACCTCCTTAACTTCCTTCAGGGTGGATTCACTGATGTTAAACAGGGTACAGGGTTCTGATTGGCACATGAGGGCTTCACAGTGTCCAAGATCTTGTTCTCTCATGCTGTCACTGTAGGTGTCCCTAATGTGGCTGTTTATGTCCTCCTCCGAACACGAGAGCTGACCACTTCATTTCTCTCCCAGCAGCTTCTTTGTAAATCCAAACAGATTTGTAATAAAGGCACTGCGCTTGCGGGCCCTTTCCTTGTCTCTCTTCCTGTGCAACTCTGCTCATCGAAGAGTGACTAGCCTTACTCTTACCACATCCCTCAGTTCTGCCAAGGCTGCCTTCTCATCATCTCTTGTCTTTCTGTTCTGGCTCCTGAGTAACCTCAGGTCTTGTCTGAGTTGGGAGATCTTGTTCTCTCACCGGTTTGGAATTGGTGCTGCAGATGTAGTCTTGGTAACACGATGTTCCTTGAGGCCAAACCTGTTATAGTTTTAGTGAAACCTCAAACATCTGAACACTTGTTTACTTCTATCAAACAACAAAAAACAGGAAAAAATACTTTTAATGACAAAATAACAACATTTATTCACAGATTTAGAACACAGAATGTAAAAATAATAATCGATTTACAGATGTTTGCATCTGTTTCAACTATTTGAACTATTTGCAGGTGTGTGCATGTGTGAACTATAGACATGCATGTGTGTGTGTGTGTGTGTGTGTGTGTGTGTGTGTGTGTGTAAAATATTGAGATATAGCGGCGGTCTCTAACCCCTGGCTCAATTGGTACCGGGGTGAACAGGAAAATGCATAATTTACATTATTTCAGTTTTATTTATGATTGGATTTTGAACAATGTATTATTGTGAAAAATTGCCAGATTGTCTCTGTAGCATGACTCATGTTTGTCTCATGTCAAGATTGTGCCTTGATCACATCCGCTAACAGTAACACGGCTGTTCTAACCGGTTTTTTATATTACTTCTAAATTGAAAGCCCCAAGCTAGCTAATGAACAACCAAAAATATGTCTCCAGAAATTTCTTTGCTCAAGTGCTAAGACACAAAAGTCAATCCTCTAAACCAAATGACCAGTTGTCTAAACACATGTACTGAATCTAGCCATCAATAGCCAAATCATAAACACATTTCACATGAAGACACAATTCACAAAACACAATCCTCTGTTCTCATGAATCTAAACAGATTTTTCCTTGCTAAAACACAAGTTGCAAAAGAACTCTGCTCATATTCTCAAATAAAAGCTCATGTGATGCAAAATTCCTGCCACAGCCAGCAATATTTCAACACAATGAACACACTTGACCTCATTTATTACACGTGACGACTCAAAATTGAAGACACATGATGCTAATGCTGGGACCGCATGTATAAAAGCAAGTTCTGAACAATACTGTATTACCTGATTGACTGTTGTTCTGAACACCTGTGCACTTTCAAACTTTCACAGAGGACATTACAGTTGGACTTGATGGCCAGACCTCATGATAGATATACCTTTATTGTCCCACAAGCGAGCAAAAGCCACAAGGGGAAATTCTAGATACAGTATCCAGTACAGATATGAGTACCTCTTCCTGGATGACGCTGGCTTCAACATGCAGAAACGAAGGCAAAGAGGTCTTATAACATCATTGGCCCAAGAGCCATCACAGAGGTTCCTGGCCAGTGGGGGGTAATAGTACGCTTTGTGCGGCCATGGATTCGGAGGGGCTTGTCCACCGGCATGCTTTACTTGGGTCTTGCACCCAATGTCTCCTCACCTTCCGAGAGGAGCTAAGAGACATCCTCCTGGACTGCCAACAACACCATCCTGGGCTCGCACATCCCATTTATGTGATTATTTGGGATAATGTCTGCTTCCACAGAACAAACCAAATGAGAGTGTGGTTCACCACCAACCTCCCCTTTCCTAAATCCTATGGAATAGTTCTTCTCATCACGGAGATGGAAGGTTTCTAACAGGCAACCATACACTACAGAGACCCTCCCAAAGGCAATGGAGCTGACCTGTGTTGACATCCCGCCGTGTCTGGCAAGAGA
>JAPTHA010000001.1:18437298-18450809 GCA_029814585.1 Gymnapogon annona
TATATGTTTTGTACTATGATGTTCCCTAAAACCTGACTGGAAATTTTCAAATAGACTGTTGCCTTGAAATCACAAAGATTTGTTTTGCATGTTTACATTTGTTTTTCCTAATATTAAAAAAATCTAGTATTTTTTCTTTTTTTCTTCACTGTAACACACTGTTTAAAGAATTTATTATATTAAAAAAATAATTAATGGCCAGATATTGATACTTGAGTTCTTTCTGAGAAAAAGGTGAAAAAAGTCAGAAAAAAGTAAGAAAATGTCAGGAAAAAATGTTAGATTTTTTTTCTGACATTTTTATTGCAAAACAAACACAACAAGATCTAGACAGCCCATTATAATAGGTGGTCCTAATAAATCACAGCAGTTATTGACTTAAGGTTAGATAACATGTATTTATCTGCATCTCCTACATGTGGCACATGTGCAGTTCTCAGCTCTCTTTCAAATTCAGTATTGTTGTGAGGAGTGTTTCACTGTGTCGCACCATCACTTCTCTCTCTTGTTCAATCCAGTGTCACACAGAAATGGAGGAATTTGCAGCCGCTATGCATCTGTTTTTCAGCTGCTGTTTGTCTGTTTGTTTTGTGTCCCACTGTGTATTTAAGCGTTGATTTCTGCCGGCGAGGGACACATGAAAAGAGCCACGGCACGAACAGAAAACAAGCCCTCGGAGAGGAGGAGGAGGAAGAGGAGGAGGAGGAAATGATAAGACGAGGAAAGAAACAAGGCCCAGGAATAAGCTGCGATTAAACCTCAAAACAATCAAACTGCAGAGATGAGAGGAAAGTAATACACACAGTACAATGAGAATAAATAAAACAGGCAAACAGGGAATGCTGTGTTAGTGAAAAGACTCAGGCGAGGGCAAATTACAGCGAGAGGCACTTCTGGATGCCCCGCATCAAAGGGAAGAGTTCTGTTGGAAATGGGAGGCATTTCTTTGATTAAATAAGAGCAGCAGATAACTTTGGATGGATCATGAAAGCAGCAGAGAAACAGTCACTGTGTGCATATGTTTCCTCCTGTTTGTTTTTCATGTTTGCTACTTTTGCTTTTATTGATATTTTTTCAGTGGTTCACCTGAGGTCACAACTATGTATAAGACATAAAAAAGTACCATGACTCTTTGCCTGTTGGACTCACTTTTTAACCCTTTGGTTCATCATCAGTAAGAGGTAACGAATGCATCCTCTTCACGAGGCAATAGAGGAAGCCTAAAGTATCCAAAAGTTGACTGTTGATGCAGCCATGCAGGTCAAAAGCAGGAGAGGTTATTTATTTACATGTACAATGAAACATTTGATACTTATCACTTTGAGTTATCATGTCTGTTTATGTTAAAGAAATCGTGGTTGCATTTTGTTGGAGAAAATGAAAAAAACCCAGATGATTATACATGTATTTTTTTATATTGACCAAGAACCCAGGGTTTTTACAGAATTATCATGGAAGAAATTGAACATGTTTATAAGTGACTGTGCGAGTGGAGGCAGAGATTTAAACAGGGTCATACAATGGATTGAACGGCAGCATGTCTACAAATGTACGTGGACTTCATTAAATAGTGTTATATGGGTGTTTGAATGATATGTGTTGCTATAATTATGGAATTAAAGGAAAATGAAGGGAAAAGCCAAAAGAAAGTTGGTCGGGGTTAGAATACCTGTTTTCTCCCACAATAGCTGATGTTAGCATCAGTTCATCCAACCAGTCTGCTAATTAACCCAATTAGTTGTATACAGTCCACCCATCCCTAACCGTAACATTAACACAACTGATGTTACGGTTTCAGTATTTTTTCCCTGGCTTTTCTCCAACTCCACCAACTCTTATCCAACACCAACATGTCAGATATTGTCAGGCTTCAAGATCACAGTTCAAAAACTAATGTGTGATGTCAGAGAGGCTTTGATATCCATTTACTGCATGTATAGTTTAGTGATATCTGCTCCGTTTCTAGCCCTCTGCCACGGCTGCATAAACACCAGTAGGTACAAAAAAGAAGTGTTTTGCTGTGGGCTTTTAATCCCTCACAGAGAACTGAGGCAAACACTGATCTCCATATTTACAGATGTGACGGCAGAGTGCTGTATATTCTGTTTGGTCAGCGTCACAGCAACTCCTGAACCCACCAAGGGAAATACAAACATCCTACACTTTCCATCTGGACTTGAAATGATGGCTGTTGTTCACTGTATCACGCTACACACTGCACCTATAATATCACCCAGATCAGGCAGATTTTATGTCGTCTGATTGTGGTGTGGGTTTGATTTGAACAACTTTGCCTTTTTTTTCCTTCCCCGTGATAAGATCTTTAAAAAGTAACAATAATTACTATGTAAATTGCACACAGTAGAACATCACAGTACAAGTTGAACTAGTTCCATAACAAGCTCAATTTGTGATTTTCCCATTTTGCAAATTGAGGTTAATTAAAATGAGTTGCAATATCTAAGTGGGATAGTTCATGATGATTCTTCTTATGACAATAATCATAATGTACAGTACATCCATAAATGTGATCATTTTATACTACGCTGATTGTCCCTCTCCTCACATTTGACACACTTATGAGGTTCACCCTGATGTTGACAGATGTGTTTAATCAGTGCACCAGTGTATAAGCTGTATATGCACCAGACGGTCAGTGGACTTGTCTTGATTCTCCAGCATTAGATCTTATTCTGAACTCCTGTTACTGACCTACCTGTTTTCCTGACCAGGTCTTCTGCTTCTGCCCTGGTCACCTGACCCTCTTTCTGTCTGACCCTGCATGAGCCCCAAGAGTCCAAGATTCTGCTGGTTCTTTGACTCTGTCTGGCCTGACCATGTCTCCCTATTCCTGCTCTGGTAACTGACCCACCTCCTGTACCTGACTTTGAGTACTGTCTTAAATAAATCTGTCTACTTTAGTTGGAATTGTACGTACTCCATTAGGGTCCTCCATTCCTTCACCCCTCAGATTTGATAAATGTTGAATTAAGAATTCAATCATTATTCCTTAAAATAAGGAGAAAACATTGATTGCATATGGAAAAGTATTAGTTGCTCACGTTTTACATTGTTACAGCTCATCTCTAGATCATTTTGCTCAAAATAAGCTGCAAATTCTGACCCAGGAAAGGAAAGATATGTGTCCTAAAAATGAGGCTGATGTTCTTGTGCTGACAAGGTATTTTTTTCTATCAGTCCTTAAAACCAGAAAAATAATCTTAAGTGCATTTCCCTCTCTTGAAAATCACTTTTCATTGTGGTTTTATGTTGAAAAAAGCAAAAGCTTCTAGTTTTTCACCAACTTGCACCAAAACCTTGCAGCAAAATCTAAAACTACAATGAATGGGCTGCAGCTCTGCAGTTGCAGTGGGTTATTTCCTAATTTGCCCATTGATGGCCATGGTAGAGAAGTGAAAAGGCCCTGATTTATCTAAATGTGTAACTCATGAATAAATTTGTCTTGCAGTGTGTCATCTGTCTTGTACCTCGTCTGTTCCTCCTGTGTTGCAGCTCTCTGGTTTTTTTGTTCCAGTTCAGTGGCTCTTTGACGTCCCGACGCCAAGTCTTTTATGACAGATGAAGACTTTTACGCACCTCTGTGTAGGGGCAGTGGACTGGTTCCCCTTAATTAGTACTTTGTCTCTGCTTAGATGTGACCTTTTCTCTTCTGCACTCTGGCTAAATTGACTGCCACCTCTGTGCTGACTGTTTCTTCTTGTTTTACATGGCTGCTAGTGCATGGCCGTCCTCTTGCTACTGCAGGACCTCTTGTGGTTCAGCTTCAGATGATGAATTGCTTTGCAAATTAAAAAGGCTGATATTGTCATTTTCAGGCTTCATGTAATGCTGCATATTGACCAGTCGCACACAGGTTCTGCTTGAGACATTTTTGCCATTCATTTAAAGTAGACTAATGTCAACTACCATGTTCGGTGTGCACCAGTGGACGTGTTAAATTAACAGAAAGGCCCAGACCAGGAAAAAAAAAGTCATATAACAAGTACTATTTGTGCCTCCAGTGTGGTGGGAGAAGGCATATTACTTTGATAGTAATTTGTAACTTCACCACTTGATTTCACTTAAGATTAGACACTGAGACTTATAGTGCAGAACTGAATAAACATGTCACTGAGGACAAAAAGTGAGTCCATGAATTTGCCAGTCTTGAAAATGACAGGGAACATATTAAAAGTCAAAGGTGTTACTGAGTTGCATTGATCATAAAGTTAAATAATATATATTTCAGCCTTAGACGTGTTTTGTGCCTTTGTAGATCTGCACGTCATGTCGTGGGGTTGTGTAGAGTAAGTGTTTCTTGTTTTATTTTGTAGGTCCAGTTTGGTCCAGCGTTCTTCTCCTGATGTGTCTTGCAGCTTCACACCCAGATCCCATCCCACCTGTTTCCAATGTCTAATCCCCTCCTAATGTCTCTCACCTGGTGCATCCTCCTTGTATAAAGTCAGCGTGTTTTCCTCAGTCTGGTGTCAGTTCGTTGAGTCTCCTACCAGTGAGTCTGACTGTCCTGTTGTATTCTTTGTGAGATAGTATTGTGAGTATAGAGAATCGTTTTGGTTTGATTCATGTACTTGGTTATAGTAAAAGAGTGTTAAGTTGTAATTTTCCAAATATTGTGTCCTTTTGCCACGTAGAGAGTGATTTTCTGTTATAGTTTTCATTATATGATTTTCCTGTTATAGGTATTTTTGGTTAAATGTATTCACATGGTTTTTGCATCACTTTTTTTTAAAATGATTTATGATTGTGGTAAAAGATAATTGAGTAATTGTTAAACTGTCTGAGAAAAGAGAATAAGAATACTTTTTTTTGTTAAAACAATCCTCGGAGTCCGTCTGATTCGGGGTCCGGCCTTCACTAATTTGTGACGGCATAATCTATAAATTATGCTGTAATAAGTTGATGTATAATATTGTTAAAGTTAATTTTCAATCGGAAATTTCAGGTATTTTAATTTAAACTAATAGATGAAAAAGAGAAATTTCGATTATTATAACACTGTTACTGCCCATTTGAGATCAAAGTGGTGCATATGTGGCATAAATGGTGAACTAAAATGAGTTTAAATGTAATGTAAATGAGTCTGATAGTCCAGGAATTAACCGTCAAACTAAAGCCTGGAATATACCCAAGTATCTGAAACATTCCATTAATCACCAGTAATTAGTCAGTACCAGTGTTCGTCTTCATTTTCAGTAACTATAATAACCCTGGCCATTTAACGACAACAGTAAAGTTCCAGGAAAAAGCTAAGCCCACATGCTTTCAGTCAAGCTTCATTGGTGAGTAATGATCCTGCAGCGGGTGACTAATGCAGGTGAAATGACAGCACACACACACATACTGTACATGGTTTTCCCATTCGGAGACCTCGCCTCCTCCATTTGAAGAATCATAGATGACCTTTGCATGAATAAAGTCAAAGAGGATTAAGGCAGAAGAGACCTTCCCAATGTCGGCCGAGGAGGGAAGCGGGTGCATCCTCCTTTGAAGGTACCTTGAGTGTTGATGTTGGCCATGATGGATGTCTGTTTGGGTTTATGGAGACAATACAAACAAAGGAATTATGTCACATCGATTTGAATTCGAGGAGTTTAATTCTTTTGGATAAGTATTCAGTTCCTATCACGGGCATCCATCCATTTTCACTCAGCTGTTAAAATCCCCTCTTTCATACTCTTATCTGATTTATGTTGTGCTTGTATATAAGTCCATACATTGCAGCATATAAAAACACAACTGTCCATCATACAACCAGGATTATAATGATTTAGTTTAGGTGCTTTGGCATAATTTACACTGTGATAGACATGGATTAATGGAATCTTAAAGCCTTATTACCTGTACGTCACCTTTTAAGGCACATGCAACTGCATTACTTACACATTTTTAGTAAGTGGTCTTGTTCAAATGTTTTTTTTTTATATTTAAAATGGAATCAAATAGTTTAATTATTATTGTGTTGGCCAGTCCTCTGTGATTCTCTGGTTTGTCAACAATATAAAAATCATTTTCAAGGAAGGAAATTTTTTTTGAGGAGATTCATGCTTGTTTGTTTGTTTAAATACATTTTTTTTTATTTTGAGTGTTGATAGAAACATCTTGCCAGTGAAAGGATGTCAGACTTGTTTTTAGATCATGTATCTTCACTTTTCTAGGTCACAATTTGCAGCTAGTTTAGAGTAAAATGATCTAGAAATGAGCTCTAACGACGTGCAACACACAGCAAACAATGTTTTTTCTGAACATGTAAATATTTGACACAGACACATCTGGTGTCATTTTGGTTTTGACAGATTTGATAGATAGATAAAATCATACTAAATACAATTACCCATTGACAGTTCTAATTGCATTATTCATAGAAAAAGCAGTTATCGGCTATAAGGAATTAATGTTTAAAATAAGAAGAAACATTGTGACGTCCTCCTCTCAGGTGGTGTAGGTTAGGCAAGTACCTAAGAAAAACTGTTTTCAAAGATTCAAAACCCGTGGTTCCCACATTCTTTGTTAAAATGGTTAATCAACTGACAACAGATAAATGAATTAAAAACATTTGAATCAGTAGAAAGAATCAGCCCTATTGTTTTATTTGAGTTGATCTAGTTTTAAGAATGTGAATGACAAGCAGTGTCAGACTAATTTTCATTTTTTCCTGTGAACAAGATTATCTGACTACATCAGGTGTAAACAACAAACACTTTCAGTGTGTTTAATGCTTGAGTAAGTGAGTGAGCGCACTTTTTGGTTTTGGTTAAAATGGACCTAAGTAAGTGTTAAAGGGATTATTTCCCTCAGAATCAGAATCAGAATCAGTTTTATTGTCAAGTAGGTTTACACTTACATGGAATTTGCTTTGGTCGTTTTGTGCATAAGATAAAATAAACATCACTGTAAACATAACAACAAGAATCAGTGCTACCAGTCAGAGGCATCGATTGACAGTATATTATTACACTGTAATATAAAAAGAAATAGAAATATGAGATATGTGCAAAAATTTAAGTCTGTGTGTAATGTAACTTAAGTAACTTAAGTAAGCAGCTGTATGGATTAGTTCCTGCATCTTCAAAAGTTCGTGAGGGGGTGTTAGCGGGGGGCCATGGTCTTGCTGATGAGGCTCACTGCAGTGGGGTAGAAGCTGTTCCATCTACCATCACCACCTGCTGGTCATTGTGGTTTATCATTAAAGTTGTCTTTCGAGTTGGCATACTGTGATATTCTGTATTACCTCAACTCACACCATCTTTTCATTAAATAAACGCGAGAGTTGTATCAATGTGCTTGTCATTAAGGGGCGATAATGGGTCCTCAGGCCAGACCAGTTGAGAAGCGATCTACAGTTGGCTACTGTAGCTACAGGCTCTGGAACACCTCAATTTGATGCCACTCTTTTAGGGTCGCCCACTTCTAATTCCTATACTGCCTGATAAAAACCAGGACTCATTCATGTCCCTGTCCTCATTAACTCTTTGTTGTGTGTTTCTAAGCCGCTGGTTCTGCCTGGAGAGCAAAACATGAGCCAGGATGAGACAAATTAGTAAAAAACACAGTTGTCTCCCAGACCCTGCTCCTCTCTCTGCACACTGGGGGCCATCGCTGAAAAATTTTCCAAGATCACTTACCAGAAAAACAAAAGAGGAAAAGAAAACTGTTGAGCGGGCTGGCCACAGCCCCTAGGATTATTCTCCTAGTGTTACATGGATTAGCAGTAGACCAACCTTTGACTCCTGTTAGGGACGACTTGACTTATGGCTCCACTCAGGTGGGGTGGAGCCCCAGTTCTTTATGCTAGAATGTGCATGTGATTCTGCTCAAGTGAACATATGAGAGTCCTCATTTTGACTGTAGGAGCAAATAAAACATTGTATGGAGCTGTTTTAGTTGCACATGGGGTGTCCAGCTTTGTGATGTAGCTTCATATAATAAATTCATTTGTTTATTGTGTTATGTATAGTAAAAAGATTCCAATTATTGAAACAAAACATTATGTGTAGTAAAGTACTATTTCTATTGAACAAACATGAGTCAACAATGGTTATATTACCAGAGGCTGTAGCCCCCAACAGAGCTCCTCTGCTTTGAAATTATATGAAAGTACAGTGATGGATCTGTCTCAAAGCCTGTTATATCCGACTTTTAGACTAAACGAAGATGTTTTAAATCTGAACGTTGACCCGCTGAAAGTTGAATGTGTCCTTTTTAATACAATTTGGGTCTCTTCAACTGCAAATACCTCATCATATATTTTTCCTGGTTCTCATTCCTCTTTGAGTCTCCTCCTTGACTTCAATTTCAGGCTGATCTTCTTCATGTTTTCAGTCAGCAGAAGAGGAGTAAGAATAGCACAGAGATGATGCTTGACATTTGTGTGTGTGTGTGTGTGTGTGTGGATATGTGTGTGAGGATGTTTAGTTCTCATGTTAAGTCCCTACAGATCTTTCAAATACCCATGCACATGTGTATAGAAACAATTTACAAAGCCCTCTGTAATCTTCCTTTTTAGTGCGCTCTTAGTTTCATCTGCAGGGGATTACTGTACCACTTTTTTTGTGTGGAATCTGCAGAAGGAGGAGGGACATACAAAATGGCGGAAAAAGGAAAACAAATTGTAGCGTAATCTCTGCGGAGAAAGGACAGCTGAGCAAGGGAGTCCCCCAGACCCTCCATCTTTTTTTTGCTCCACAAAATCCCATAATCCTCCATGTTTGATGTCTCAAAGCTAATGGCGTTTATTAGGACAGCCCAAAAGGCGCTTTGTCCGCTGCGCCGTTGCTGTTGAGGTTTTGAATGACATTGCAGGGAAAGAGCTGGTAACTTTAGCTTAATCTGGGCTTATCCGGCCCTGATGCATGCACAGGTGTGTGGCCCTTAAACACAGAGGAGGCCGAGCTCTGCTGCGCAAGCCAAAGATCAATCCCGCTCCAGGGGCCGAAGACGTCCAGAGGAACACACACTGCACCTTTAACCCAACAGGTTTTAGCCCCCTCATGAACCGACCGGCCTATTATCACTTTTTAATTAAATGGCTCCCTTCTCTCTGTCTACTCAATAAGATATGGAGCGACCTTTTCCTGCTGAATCACTTTTCATGTCATGGGGAAACTAACCATGCAGGTTTTAGTTGCATATATTCATCTGTAGGTGTTTTGTTTCAGCCCCTGAGTTCAACGCAAAGCTCTCTGTTTTATATAGGAGCAGAAAAACATACAGACACATGTAGGATCTGTTTAAAAGCAGTATATTATACATTCAACAGACGAGTGTAACTGCTATTCCTCCGTCACCAAGCATCTGGTGAGGATATCTGTCCCCTGCGTAGATTTGGGACATGTTGGAACTATTATATCTCTTCAAAACACCTCCTTGGTTGGACTGATACAAGGGGAAATAACTCCCTCTCTGGATCATATTGGAGAAGAATATGCCTGGGACGTTCTGTAATGGAACGGAAGAGGGCAAGTTGCTTAGGACACACCCCGTCAATATGTATCAGACATGGTGTCTTCGGGTTTCAGGTTTTTCACAGGCTTCCAGGTTAGCCCTACAGTGTAAATATTGCCTCACTTTAAACAAGAAAAATACCCCAAAAATAAAATTATATCCATGTATTTCAAGCAGATCAAGTATTGTGGGGAATGTATTGTTTTCTTATTAAGAGTTCTCTAAATTAATCTGACATTCTTACTTTTAACAATGTTAAAACTACACCAACTTTTAACACAAAATAAGACCATAGGTCTGATTCTTTTTACTGACTAAAACCTTTTGGTTCCTTCATCTGTTGTGAATTAATTCACCACTTAAAAAAATCAAGTTCATCAATCAAGTTCATCAAGCCATACTCCTTCTTAATGTAACAGTTCTAATCCCAAATATCTGTCTTTTGGAATGGAACAATGGAATTAGAAAATTATAAAACTTGCTATTACTTACTTAACTTACTACTAAGTACAACCGTCAATTTGCCATTGTCTTAATTTCCACCAAGGATCCAAAGACCAACATGACAAAGACTTGGGGCCTCAGGTACAAGGACTTAGGTAGATTTCATACTGAAGCCTGGCGGAAATCCACAAAACTCTGTATGCACAAAAAAATCCAGATGTTTGAAGCTATTCATACACCTAAATCCAAGTATGTTTCTTTTGTACATCTCAAGCAGCATGGAATTAACCATCTACAGTAGGGGTGGGCAATCCTGGTCCTGGATGGCCGGTGTGCTTACAGGTTTTAAATGTTTCCCTCTTCCATCACACCTGGTCCAATCACTGATCAGCTCTCACACATGGGGGGTTGGGGCACCTGTGGGTGACTCTTAGCCCCTCAGAGGTAAAAATGTATTGCGTATCTCACACATATATTCATTTTCCAAAAGTCAACGAGGAAAGAAAAGACCGGGATATGCAGTCACAGCAATTTTTAAATGTTCTCACAGACATTAACTGCATTAAATCCATTTATTACATGTTTGGCCCAAATGGCCTCCCGGGCAGGAATGGCACCCATGGTTCCAAGGGTCTGGTTTCTGTGTAGGGAGTGTCTCTACCCTGGCAGTGACATGATGTGTCATTGTGTTAATCGTCTATCTGTGTATCTCTGATGTGCACATTACTCTGAGGAATGACCTTTTTCACGTTAAGAGTTTCCCCTCATCACCTCTAAGTGTCGCTAATGGCTCAAAGGCACTACAAACATGGGTGTGCCAACTATAGAATTGTTGTGGAATACCATACATTTCCATGGTCATTTCACTCATTGGAACGTCAGCATGGAAAAGTTTGTATACCATGTTTTTGTGCCTACGGATGTTTTGTACATGAGGCCCCAGGTCAGTACCAGCCCTGGGGTATAATGGTTTTACCATGTTAATTTCCTGTTATATTTTGTAGTTCCTGTTGTATGGTTTTGCTTCCAATTCTTAATTATCTCTCAATGTATTTTCCTGTACCTCATTGTTGCTTGTCCTCTGTGTATTCTCTGACAGTCATGTGTCGTATACACATACCTTGCATTTTGTATTCACATTTTGCTTTCTTGGTATTTGACTGGATGGATTTGGACCCTGTGTTTCAATCCCTGGATTTTTTTAGACTTTGTTCTCTGTCTGCTCCATGTCTGATTGTCATTTTTAGTTGGATTGATTTTCCATGTAATGAACCTGGAACAGTTTTGCTCAGTAAAGTGAGTTACAGTACATTCTGGCCAAAAATTCAGCAGGACCTGAAGCAGTGACCTGGCATACGGTGTTCTCAAACCAGGGAAAATTACTGGGATAGCACATGCAAATATTAGACCACCTATATGAAGATCCAACGAGCCCATGATGGAGTTGGTTAATCAACTTATTCACTAGCTGGAGGCCATCTAATCATGTTTCACACCATCTATGGCAGGCTTGCTCCTGTGGACTCTTCAAAAACAGTTGTTGCTCCTGTGTTGTCTACGTCGGAGTCGCATGTTCTGCATCCGGCATTTTACTCTGGGGATGGGGGATGGGGGTTGTCTGGGGATTGGGCGTGTACAGGTGGTAAAGGGGGATTGGGGGAAAGATGGTGTTGCGAGTCTGTGTTCATGTGCATCTGTATATTTGTGCGTGTGAATATGAATGCAGGATAAGTCTGGGGAGTCATCCTTGTCTGGAATCTGAGGTATCTCAGTTCGCTGGGGTGTAGGCAATAACATGTTGCGGTTCCAGTGTGTGCCTGGTTACCAACCATCTCTGTTTGTTTCCCTGGAAGAGGAAGTGAATTGAATATGCCTTTATTAGTTCCCAGAGGGGAAATTTCACAACAGCAGTTTAATACAAAGAGCAGAAAAAAGAACAGAGCAGAACAGATACACAACAAACTGAAATCTTGCACAACATGGACCACAAAGACCGTATATATGATTGAAGTCCCAGAGATGATAACGATAACGAGGGGCTGAATGCGTCCTTCAGAGAGAAAACGGCAGTGAAAAGGTCTGCAACCACCATTAGCATAGCGCTCACAGCTGCTAACCTCTAACAGTTGAAACGTAAACGTCTTTAAACTGCAAACACAATCCACATCCGAAGATCACTCACTCACACGCCACTCCAGCCACCCCCCTCTCCTCCTTCTTCGGACGCTGTCACCAGTGGAAAAAACAACCAAAAAACGAAAAAGTCCTGTGGAATCCAGTGGAGTTTAGGAGCCAGAAAGTCGTACAGCTAGTACTGCTAGCAGCTAGCTAGCTAGCACGCCCAATGCTGACTCCAAAGCCGTTAAGTGTCCATCACGATGGAAGACGGTTGGTAGAAACGGTTGAGAAGCTCAACCATACACACACGAACTGATGGATACCCCAGTTGTACACATTAATCCACTTCCAGTACACACAACGCCAGCACTGCACCCGCTGCTTGATGCTGTAGACACGCGGGTCCTCTCCGGTGTACACCGCTGTTGATCATCTCAGCTGTAGATACACACTGGCTTGCGAACTCACGGTGGATCGAGGTCCGGGATTTCGTGAACGTAGCAAAAGAAGCAGCCACTGCCTCACAAAAATCTTCAAAAATTATACATGTCCATGTTGTACAGGAGTCCAATTAACACAAACACAAGAGTCGCACAGAAAAACTTAAAAGTAGGAAAAGGTTATGGAGCTGCTGTAACAGGCAGCCACTATAGGAGGATGCCATCTTTAATCAATGATGGCTCTTTCCACGCCGATGGAGATGGGTTTTTGCCATGTTATTATGTGCTCAGGTGAAATATAAGGAGTCGGTTGACCGTCACCACACTCGTATAGTGGTACCAGAGGTGTCAGCCTGTTTTGCTGTTGAGGAGGGACTTGCCCTCAATTTGCTCATTGCTCTCTGCACATTGTTAGAGCTCATTTCTAGATCATTTTACTCAAAATAAGCAGCAAATTCGGACCTAGAAAAGGGACAATCTATCTTCTAAAACAAGACTCTCAATCTTACAATAACAAGGTATTTTCTATTTGCACTTATAACAAAGGGAAATAAGTACATTTCCCTTTATTGAAAATCATCACTTTTTGCAGTGCAGGAAATTACCAAAACTCAGCTGTAAATGTGATCTACACACCCTTCGTGGACTGCACAGGGATCTTTGGAAGTGAGTTTTTCATACCATTACAACAGTGTGGGAAGTAAGAATCTCCCCAAACCCTGTTACTACTCTGTTTGAAGTAGAACCACAGGGTGCAGGATCTCTGCTGCCCATGCCACAGCTGTGACCTTCTTCACACTTCTCACATGGAGGTTTATTCTGCTGAGGTGGAAAAAGACTCTTCCTCCATCTCACAGACACTGGCTCTAAAGGTTGAACAAGTTCCGTACACAATTTAAGGCTCGGAAAAAAAAACTGTTTAAAAAGCTTTAGAAACCTTCCTTGACATACTTTGAGTCTTAGACTTATTCTTAGACTTACTTTATTGTCATTACACAGACACACACAATGAATCTGGTAACGAAATGTCATAGAATTGTCAGCTGA
>JAPTHA010000001.1:18459385-18469804 GCA_029814585.1 Gymnapogon annona
TCCATCCATCCATCCATCCATCCATCCATCCATCCATCCATCCATCCATCCATCCATCCATCCATCCATCTATCTATGGGTTGGTGGGTTGAGGGGTGGATGATAGATGGATGGATGGGTGAGTGGTTGATGGATGGTTGGATGGATGAATGGGTGGGTGGGTAGGTGGATGGATGGATATGGATGGATGCCATGATGAAAATGGGCTTTATTGAACTTGAGCATTCACATGTGTAGAAGGTATTTGTATTTTTAATCTTATCATCTGAAACTAATGTTTTCGTTGACATGGCACCAGTTGTCCTATCTTTATATTTATGTTTTTGGACTGACAGAAGAGTGTTGTAGAGGATAGTACGGTTTCTGCTCCTTCGGGGTTAAATGGGTACTTTTCCTTTCCTGTACTGTATGCTTCCATGCATTCACCACTTCTATGTGTCATTTCAAATTAAAAGCCTTCTGCAAAACGAATAGTTGAGTAATTGTTATTTCGTGCCATTTCATAAAACTGTGAAGTGGGAGTCACAACCTGTAACTCTGAGATATTAGTGCAATGGTTAACATTGCTCTAAAACATGAGGTGAATGGACTAAATAATGAAGAAAACTAAATTAATACATTATTTAGGTGTAAATATAGCGTCACCTTTGGTTCAGTTGCTGTTACATTGTTCATGTTTAGCCGCATTAAGAAAGTTAAGCTCAAATCTTGGCTGTAAAACTTACAAAATGTCCTACAGTTGCCGACAGCTGTGCTATGTTTCCATACAAGTGTGTGTTCTTCTGTACAGGCGGGGTCGGCCTTTGTAGTAGTGGTGGTAGAGCGGTCACCCTGCCATGTGCTCCTAATGTGCCATGCTAATTGCAGCCTTTTGTACTAAATCAGACTCCTGCTCTGCTGCTTTTTGATGTGACTACACTCATTTCTGTCTCAGTGCAGTCTTTGCTCCAGCCATGCGTGGTTCACTGTTTTCTCTGCGAGCCTTTGATAGCAACGCAGTAGCGTTAATTGTTTTGTACTGTTTGGCGGCCACTCCCTGCAGGTGGGCTTCATAATCTATGCCGACACCACAGATAGACTCCTTACAGATGTCAGGGCCCCCTGCCTGGAGAAAATTGATAATTAGGGGACTGACATTTGGAGCAAAAGATGACTTTTATTTTATATTTCCCTTTGCTTAGCTTGAGAGGCAAATGTTGGTAATGTTGCTCACAAAGAAAATGATCAGCTGTGAAGTGGTGAGTAAATGTGATATACTAAGTAACAGGTTATATTTAAAAAGCCATTATTATTGAGACTATTGAGCATGTGCCTGAATGGTGTCATGGTGTCATGTAGTGATTTCCACATATCTTCGCTTCTGGCACTGCTTGGAGGTGGACGCATTTTCCTCCCTCTCTGTCCCCCGTATCTCTCCTGCTTGATGGCTGGAGAGATATGTTAATGGCTGCTTTGTCCTGGACTAGTTTACTAGTTTAGTCTGTTGTCTGTCTATCTCTGAAGAGGACCTCTCTGCCTCCTTCACTAAAACTAAAATGGAATTAATAAATTGGTCTCTCAACGCAATTGACACAATCTTTTCCACAAGAAAAGCGGGGTCTGGTGAGCCCACATATCCTGACGGCACACTCTCCACGGGTTACATGATGACCAGTTGGGGTGAGTGGAAGGTGTTGTGCCTGGCAGGTCTGTCCGTCGAGGACATCGAGGATATTACCTATTCGTAACCATGATCACTGGGTTTCTGCTGATTGGACTAGGCGTTACTCTGGTGTATCGACTAACACGGATTGCGGTGACAGTGGTCAAAGGTTCCACTACACTGCCCGGCATGATAGAGATGGTGGGTAAAGCTGTCAGTACTCAAGACTGTGAGAATGGACAATGGATTGGGAAGTATTTTGGAGGAACTGGGGACTTTACGGCAAATTTTTGAGCATACGAGAGACCGTGGAGGCGATTTTGGAGGTGATTTTTGACACGTGTAGATGCCACTAATACAGAAATGATGCTCACTGGAATTTTTCTTACCTTTGTTTCGGGCTCCCCCCACCAGCACTGCCGCCCGGCCAAGTTCAGTGCTGTGCAAATTCTTCTCCCTGTGAATCCGGTGAAGATAGATGCTCTTCGTTCTCACCCCCCAATGACAAACACCAGGAATGTTTGGGCCTCGCTAGCCACAACATCTGCGTGCTGACGGTGACATCCCTGGCCTACAAGGACACTTACATCTACACTGACCTGCAACACCTGCCCCTATCCCCCACCCCAAGCCTCCAACCGATACTCGTCCCTCCAGGAGTCGGGTGGGGTCCATTTACCAGCATCTTCCACGGTTGCAGGACAGGCAGGCTGGTCGACCCCTGGGATACCCACATCGCCCATGCAGTTGTCTATGGACTTGGGCTGTACTTGTACTGTGCTCATGACAATAAAAGCTATTTATTTATTCATTCATTCATTCCATTCATTCATTCATTCCTTCATATGTATGAAATTAGCAGATAAATTGGTTGATGATGGACAAAGCTCCATGTGAAGCTTCATTGACTATGTTTAATTACCCAACAAAAGTCCAAAATTCTTATGAGAAATAACAATGAATATGAGGGATAATGGAAACGCAGTGAAACAGTGAATGTGTTTGTGTCTTTATTTAGAAAGACATTTTCAACCCTCTGTCTCCATCTCAAAATGACAGGGATGTCCACTGTGTTTCATTGCTCCGGTTATTTCAGTCTTAAACTATTCAACCGGCTGGTGAAGCTTCAGATGTCCTCATATCCATCATCAATACCAGCCTCAAGATGTGCTTTGAAAACACTGACATTGAGCTCCAAACCCTGATGCGGCAACTCCCATGACTCTCCAGAAGTATCCAGAAAAGCTACGTCGACCCGTGAAGCTTCGTGCTGCAGTCAGACAAAAAACGAAATTGAAGTACGTAAGTATGTATTTGGGTCCATGACTTTTGGCCTTGAGTGACCTTAAAGGCTCAAACTGAATGTCACCAGTGTGTACATTTCATCGATTTCATCAGTTCTGCAAAACTACTTGTTGTTGTTTGTTTGTTTGTTTTTTTTTATTTTATGTTACTTGGAGCAATGTCTATAAAGATTGTTTCCAGTTTTGAGGAATTTAGATTTTTGAAAAAATTGTTTTTAAATAGTTTCAATTTTAAAAAGTTATCTTTACTCATAATGGTCCATATTTTAATGCAGATGCTGCAGATGTCTGTATAGTTCCCAGTGATCAGTGATAGAACTCATATAATTGTATTTCATAAGTTGAATTTCCCTCCAGTGAAAGTATCACCCACTTCTATTGGTAGATTGATCGGCATCAATACCATGACTCTTACATAGACAGATCCTTGTAATTTTTTTGTATTTTCTTACTGTCTCTTACTTGTACTTTCTTTATTTTTTCTTTACTACATTAGTTTCATCTCATGTCTCTTTCGTTGTTTTCATTCTTTATAACTTTTCTGCATTCCTCTTTTTTGTCGTTACATCTTTTTTGCATTTTATGTCTGTGATATCACTTTACATGGATATGTCTTGTTAGAAAATTATATTTTTATTTATTTTTTATTTAACCTTTATTTAACCAGGAAAGTCCTGTTGAGATTAAAAACCTCTTGTTGTCATGTTTGCTCTTACCTGATGCATGAATGATGAAAAAAAAACTTGTTTTATAATAGAAAAGTTGGGTTAACATACAGCAGAGGAAAGGATTGTGTGTGTGTGTGTGTGTGTGTGTGTGTGTGTGTGTGTGCATATGTGTGTGTGTGTGTGTTTTGCTTTCTTCGTCTGTGTGAGTATCTGCAGCATATTCTTCTCTTAACCTGTAGCTTGTGAAATGAGTGCTGGACTGTTTTGTGTGACTGCAATAGAAATTCACCACAGCTTCTCAACAGGCCGTTAGCACATCGAAGCGGCAGATTCCCAAGGCTTTTGGTCAGGGCAATTAGTGTCCCAGGAGTCATGGAGACAGAGGCATGCCTGTGAGGAGAGTAGAGTCCAGGTGAGCCTCCTTCTCGTGATCACTGGCATGTTAGAATCAGTTTAATTGGGCTCTGTTTGATTTTGCCCGACGACAGCCACAGCGCCCAACGCTCCCACAGGCCAGCGGACACAGGAAAACACACCCCACGTCACCCTCAAACCTAAAGGCCGAGTGGTGGCTCATCAGGGTTGACGGTGACCTCGCTGTCGGAGGGCGGCGAGCAGCTCAGAAACCCCTTTGAAGTGTCAGCGACTCCCCTTTGGTCCGCTTCTTTAAAGAGCCACATTTTTTTGTCTTTCTGGGAGAACAGCTTCAAAACAAATTGACACTTGCAGGCCTCATTCTACTTTTCTGATGGCTTAGCAGGGTTATTCCTCCCTCCCAAAAGAACAGTGACAGTTTTATATCCAGTTAACATGATTTCACATTGCATTTGAGTGATTTTAAACACATTTTCCTCAGGGTTCACCCGTCTCAGGTTGCTTTTTGTTCTTCACCTCAAGAAGAAAAGTTCTGTTACATGTCAAATTAAACAGTTAATAACACACTATGTATGTAAGATGAAAGATCTACTCTGAGCATAGTTCAAAACATAAAAAGTGAATCTGCATTTAATGGTGTGGGTCTCCAATAACATTTTTCCCACAGATGATGGATAAGATGCTCTAATACACCACTTCACAAAGCTCACTGACAAACTTGCACGGTCACATGTTCATACTTGAATACCTGCAAGGATTACCCGAAACTCTAACGTCAACTTTGAAACTAAATTTCAAAGTGTAAGTTGTTGTTGCATCACATCCGGAATGACTTCACAGCACTTTGGCTTCAACTATGACTTCAAACGAGAGGAACGAAGGCTAATAAAATATACTCCTGTATTTGTTGATTTTTGTTGAAGGACGAGGAGAGCGGTGTTGAACATTACATCCAGATTACTTTATTGTAATATAATATGAGATCCTTGTTGCACCGCCAAATGAAATGACATGGTATTGGTCTCAATAAAAGCACGTAAATAAAACACTAGCGAAAACGGCCATATAATCAGTAGAAAAAATACACAAATGTTCATAAATAAGTAATGCATGTCGGAAAATCTGTGATAGATGTGACAGATGTTGCTTTTTAAATTAATTTTATTCTCTTTATTTATTTTCACAATACTTTGCAGGAACCAATGTTATCATCATTTCTGATGAAAAATGGTTCATTTCATTTTGGTGGATAAATCCATGTCCTTTTACATATACGTTGTTATTGTACCTATTTCAGGTACATTAGAACACACAACGAAAATCCGACTTTTTCTCTTCTGTAATCAATGGTGAAGGTGGAAAGAAAAGAAATCTTTAAGTTTTCTGTAAACCTCAGGTTTTCATGTTAAGATAAGGGAAATGCAGCAAAATGCTGTACCGAAAAATACTGTATAACAAATACTTTTTCAAGAACAGCAACATCAATTCTTTAACTACTTTTCAATCTAAACCTTTGCTGATGGTGATATCAGTCAGTTTTAAGACAGTATTACCATTAAATTGCTGTTAAATCCGTTAAATTTAAGATTGGCCGGTGTTGACTTCCAGTTGACATATTAGTGCATTCTTAGTTGTTTTGTTTAAGTTTGTGTTGTTTTTGTTCATTATCTGGAAACTGGCTGGAGGATGAGGCCAGTGTCTTAAACATATACATGCAGACCTAGAGTTACCAACAGAGTTATGATTTTTAACTCAGTTTGTCTAAATGTGGATTTGTTTGGTAGTTCTTTAGCGCAGTGACTGAAGACCCAAATCAAAAGCTGAGCTCAGTGAAGTATTTTGACTGTTGATATACGAGAAATTGGATGATTTGATAAAACTGGAATGGTGCCGAATTTCTTCAGTGAGAGATTTTTAGGAGGAGAACCAATTCTGAGACTTAGGGATATTCAAGTGATCCATGCACTTGGGGTTAATTATTCAATTTCAAGATTAGAAAACAACCATTCAAAAGATTAAAGCAGCTGTTCAGCTGTATATAAAATTGCAAAAAGTCCTTCAGGGTCCTTATATTTCTTAGAAACTTCAAGACGTGTACCATCTCGCTCCATTTACTCTATAGCTTTTACACAGTTTGTTTGGAGAGACTTTAAGGTCCAGAACAGAAAGTCCACAGCAACAAAGTATAACGCTTTAAAGATGCAAATTACCTCTTAAGTACATCACATCCTTTGACTTTAACTTTTTAAATCCACTCAATGACCATCCAATTTATTGTCATTATTATTTCCATGGTTGCTCTGCCACTAATTGGAGTGGTTTGTTTCCATAAAGTAATGATAAAAGAGCTGGTGGTCGGGGAGGGGGTTGATGGGGCGCTACTGACTCATCGATGCGTCATGCTCGCTGGACATTTTTCCATTTAAAGAGGCCAATTAGGCCTACAGGCCTCCCCGCTCATCACATGCCGATCAGGTCGAGGGCACAAACAAACACACCCAGGACCCTATTATCCTCCTGCACTCTCAGAAGTCAACCAAGCAATGTCAGCCCTTAAAGTCGTACTGCACCCAAAATCTACGCCATTGACACTAAACTTTGAAACACACAACAGAAAACTGCTGATATTTGTTTAGGTTTAACAAAGTGTCGATTGTGTTGAGGGTAGTTTAACTATTGTAATGTAGTGGTAATGTCTTTTTAAATCAAAAAAGAACAACATGGTCTCACTATATCATAATATGAATGTATAAAAACCATGTCAGATATAGGATGAATAAATACCCAGGCCTCCAGTTAAAAAAGCCCTGTGTTTGTTTACTTGTAACTATCATGCATAAAACTGTATTATAACCCTGGCATAATGATTCATAACTGTAATGGGGTTTCCTGAATTTACACACAGCAACTCACACATACTTAAAGTTGTTCTCTTAGGCAGTGGTCTCCAACCTTTTTTGCTCCAGGGACCAGTTTTATGTATGAAAATGTTTCCGCTGACCAGTTAGAGGCGCAGGTGTTTAGATGATAAAAACCTTTGTCAATTCACAGTATTTAATCTGAATACAATGACTGCACTTTACATTTGGCAATTACAACAATTTTGAACTATAATATCAACGCACCATAAAGTAGAGCAATGTTTTTCAACCTTTTTTGAGCCAAGGTACATTTTTTAGTGAAAAAAATCACGAGGCACACCACCAAACAAAAATGTTAAAAAATAATACTCTATAGCCGCCTATATTAACAATATAGTCATTCTTATCAAAGTGTCTTGAATAGGAATCAAATAAACACAACAAACTATTGTATTATCTTTTATCATTAGAAAATTATCACATTATATATAATAAAAGGTTGTTAGTCGGATGCCTTTCATGACACAACCAACTCATACCAGGAATCGAACCTGGTTCCCCTATGCACCAGCCCGGTGCCTAAACAACTGAGCTATGCAGCCAGATCACTTAAAAGCCTGTCATTTTCTCAATAATCGAAGGTACGCCGTTTAACCTGGTGCCTTATGTGTCACTGAGTTGTAAAATCTGTAAAAATGTTAGATTTTTTTGTGACAATCAGACATAGCGACGTAAGAATATTTATGTTTTTCCACAAAACGGCAACAGAGAATCAAAAGGAACTGACAACGATCAGACACAGGTTTATACGAGACATCCACCAGACCCACACGGACCAGACTCAGGTACGGACCCAGGTCCGACCTGCACAGACCAGCACGGTCTGGTCTTGGGTCTGCGTCTGGGTCCTGGGTCCGTGAGTCTACGTCCTGGTCCCCAGTCCACTTCCGGGTCCCGGGTCCGGTCTGCACTGGTCAACTCACTAGGTTGCTATAACGCGCGGTTATGCGCACATGCTCAGTGACTCCAGTGACTGGTCAGACCGACTGTCTGTCAAGTGACCAATTTCATTCACTTCAGAATGATAGGCTGATGCCTACATTTTAATGTCATGAGATCTACCCACAATACCTTCGCGATTGACTGGTAGATCGCGATCGACGAAGGTGGAAACAGACATTTTTCAAAATAAGATCCGGAAGCTCTGATAAAAAAAACTATCATTTGTACCATGAAGGATTTTTTTTTGTGGACCGGTACCAAATGATCCACAGGCCGGGGGTTGGGGACCCCTGCTCTAAGGTATCATTATTGGAAACTGTCAATAGCAGGAAAAGTAATGTACCAGAATGCACTTAAAACTGACAAAACCACCAACAGATCAATACTGTGTGTTCCACAGACTGTATCGGTCACTAAATAAAGTATAAAACTCACTGTTTACACACATCTGTATTAGGGTATCATCAGATTTTCTTCTTCAAACTAAATCTCATAGCTGCTCATTTTAACAGTCTAATCAGTTTATAATCTTCACCGTTGCTTCAGCTGATAGTTTACATTATAGCTCTGTTAATTCGCATCAGTTTTTATGTTCATTCATTCATCTTCCAAACCCTGGACAAGTCGCCAGTTCATCGCAAGGTCTTAATTTGCAAAAAAAAATGGCATGGCACATGGATTAACACACTGAAAACTGTAGCAGGTTACGATATATTGTGCGTCAATATTTTTTCATTTGACTACGACAACAAAAGCACTTGAACACAACATCATTTCGAATTCACTCACGGAAATGGTCTTCCTGATAGTGCATGAAGGCAGCGTTAAACGGGAGTAAAGTCACCTGAAATTCTCCAAATTAATTCAAGCTGGAAAGAGAAAGGGGACAGTGTTGTGAAGAAATTTGTGAAGGAATGCAAAGTATGCAGAAAAATACAATCCCTGCAGTCCACACATGACCATATCAGTAAACTTCTATTGGGTGAATTTCAGGCACTAAGCCCCCACCCCCATTTCTCTTCTTGTGTTGAGGAATCTGTCCAAAATAAGAGTGCATACCTCTGCTGGGGACCTGGGGGCCTTGAGGGCTGGGCATGGGGGTGTTTCGTGCCGCCCCATCAGTTGGTGTTCATGAATCGGTTTGAAGGCAGATCAAAGGGTTTTTTTCAGCAAGAGTCTGGTGGGCCGGACACACGGGCACCGGGTCCTCAGCTGATGATCGAAGCGTCAGACGGCGCTCAGCGTCCTGCCTGTCTGCTCCACCCCTGAGATAACTGCTGCACATGGACATGAAAACACTGTGGGTTCTCAGTTTGACCTTTTGTCCATAGTGTGTGATGACTGGTTAGCTACATGCTTTGGTCAATATATATCTGGACAAATTATATGTGTGTTTGGTGGATAAGCCAAAGGGAAGCCTCACCTTCATTTTTTAAATTCATTTTTTTAGTGGTTCTAGCAGAACTTAGATACTTTACTTCAGTGCAAGGTTTCAAAAAATTTCTCTAAATAACCAAAAAAGTTTCCATCAATCAGAGGTATTGATGTCAGGCCCCATTGATACTAATGTGGATATTTTGCAAAACATATATTTTTCTTCCTCTGTGCCCTTTTTTTAACACGTCAGCTGAGGTTTATGCCACAAAAACAGACATTTTAAAACACTTTTCAAAGTCAAGTTTGTTTTCATTCAATTTATGTCTATCTATTTGGACAAGAAAAAACTGATATTGTTAAATGCGCCCATCTCCTTTTGTTCACATCTGTAGATGGAGGTCAGCATCTGCTTTATCAAGCAATACACTCTCCTGAAAAATACTGCTTGCGTAAAACAAGCGTGGATCTGTACCACATCTCTGGTCACCAAGTCAACATCTCATATGTGAGCAGCAGCCATGTCACATATATATATATATATATATATATATATGCATGTTGACCACGCCCACCTTCACAGGCGACGAGCATGCAGTTTTACTCAGTATATTTTACAGACTGTTTACACAGTTTCATGGACAATTCATAGCGTGGTCATAGTGTCCAGAAACATTACATAATTTTGAGTGAATCAGAAGTGAATGCAAAGCATCAGTGTTGGATCATCCAAAATTAAAATAAATAATAAATAATAAAATCAAAGACATGGAGGACAGCGCTTCATAGAAATGGTCACTGGTGAAACGGTAAGATGAACAGGGGTCTCGTACAAAACACACATCCAGTATATACAAAAATATGGCATACGAACTTTGCCACATTCACTTTCAGATGGATCAAGACTGAAGTTACTGTGAAATTGCTCCACAGTAACTCCATATTTGGCGTACGCACGTTTCTAGTACTTTTGATCCATTGGCGACACTTGATGATTGAAATGTGATAATGTGAAAAGGGTCATTCATCAGAGTAACATTCACATCAGAGATGCAAGGTGAACAATTAACACACTGGCACGGGATTTTACTGCCATGGTAGCACCCCCCACCACCGCACCAACCAAACACTGGACCATGGGTGCCAGTCCTGCTCGGGAGGACATTTGGGCTGAACGTATGATAAATACATTT
>JAPTHA010000001.1:18497171-18512794 GCA_029814585.1 Gymnapogon annona
GTCCACAGGACTCTGAGGAACATATGGTCCATGTGCACGCTCACATTTACACAGAGGCATTAATCCCAACTCTATGGCCTGTTTTGGGGTTAATTATACACATCCACCTGACTGTAATCTTTATGGCATGGTTAATGTAGTTTAGGGACCAGAGAAAATCATCCACCTGTGGCAACCAATGGGATTATTTCTTCACTTTTTTTTCTCCTGTAGGTAATGTACAACATATAGGGAATTCTCACTGGTAAGTGCTGGGTACTGACACAGAAAAATACAAGACGAAATATTAAAAAGAAAATTGACAGAGCAATGTAGCTGCCATTCAAATATTTCCTCACACGGCAACATTTGACCATCTTCATAAAGATGGGAAAATATACACAGAAACACCATCTTTACCCTTATAGATCTAGAACTTCTTCTCTTATCTCTTTTGATTCTGACCGATTTTTTTTTACCATTCATTGCAGTGTGATCATATTTAATTAGCATTTTTAAATGTTGGTTAAATGTTAGCGGATAAAGTGCTACACTACGGTGGCCTGCGAGGATATTCACACACCGTCTCTTGGCTCCAGACGACGAATCGCAGTCCCTCATTATCATCTCTGGGACTTCAGTCATGGATACTGTCTGTGTTGTACAAGAATTCAATTGTATATATCTGCCTACTCGGTTTTTCTATTCTTTGTATTCTGCTGCTGTATCCACTAATTTCCCAGAGGAACCTTCCCAAGGGATTAATGAAGTACTATCTAATCTAATCTAATCTAATCTAATCTAATCTAATCTAATCTAAACTGTTGTCCTTTCATATCTTTGTGTTTTCCACTTGTACAATTGCTCTGTTTACTATCTATACAGTTGTTGTAATTTTTATTATTGCTACTTTTTATACCTAGTTTGTATTTTTGCAACTACAGTACTTATTTGAAATATTGTGAGACCTAAAGTGAAGCCAAGTGTTACATTATTAAAACGGATTCTGATATTTAAACAGAAATAGAGCAGTAAATCTTGCAGTGACCGTATTAAATGAGAATGAAATACAAAGTACCTGAAACATTACATTTCTCAATTGTCAGCCTCTTCCTGAATGAAGTGAATTTGGTGCCATTTCCTTTACATGCGTAGAGATTTCCACCATAATCTGAGGTAGAACTTACACAAATTGGTGCATAAATGACAAGGGCAGTCAAAAATCCCCCCGTGGTAGCAGGTAGGTCAATTCTGTAGGTGATCTCGGAGGCTGAAGTCATCTCTTAAAAAGATTTGGTGTTTTTTTGTTTTTTTTGGCATTTCCTGCTTTGTGTGTTCATCTCTGTGAATGAGGCAAAAGGGGACCGGTGTCCAGATTGTGGTACATCTGCTGTTTTCGGCGGCGTAGTGAGGCCTGGCTGCCACGCCACGCAGGTGCTGCTCCTTCCCCCCTGAAGGCCACATTCTTCTATAGCCATGTGCTGCCTGAGCAAACGGCGCTTCAGAACAGGCCTGTCCCACCGCTGACTGGCCACTGCCCCGGCAACATGCATTGTTGCTCTATGCAAATCCGCTCAGACTGGGACAGAGGCTTGGGGAGGGGGTATCCTGAGCTCAGGAGCCCGGATAGAGAACGGAGGCCGGCCAATAAATGAAAGTTTGCCTTAAATCCTCTGGATAATAGAGGCAGAGGTTGGGGCCGAGGCTCGAAGCCGAGATAAACAGAGGGATTACTCCTTGGTTTTGCATCACTCACTCTCCTCTGGGTGGCCCTTAACCGTCAGGAAAGTAAGGAGGGGTGAGGGGGGAGGCCAGAGAAGAAAAAACGTTTAACGCATGGACATTCACACAACACATAGCGGGAAAGAAGTGAGCCTAATTCCATCAAAGACTGAGAAATTAGGAATTAATTTATTCCAACCTCCCCGCCCCTGCTCCTTTTCTATTTTCAGCCCAATTGTTGGTTAGTTCTGCAACATCTGGTCCAGAACCGTCACTGTGCCTGATGACTGATGCTCCCTCCATTAAAGTAGAATGGCAGAGAAAATCTTCCCTTTTTCATTCATTTCTTGTCCATGGGAGATTAGTTTAGTACGATGTGAGAAGTAATCATTAAAAATGTTGCTCTTTTTGCAGGCCATGCATAACCACCTCGGGCAGCGCCTTTATTTGCAATTGTAATTTAAAGAATAATTAAAGAAGTTAAATGATTCTGTAAATGTAGAACAACTTGAGTCTTTGTGCTCAAGGGTGCATGAACCTGCGCCTTATGGCTGGTTGCTCTGATAAACTCAGTAATGAAAGAATGTAGCGCTGCACTAATGACAAATTTTGAAGTGTTTTGGATTTGCTCACTCTTCTGTCCTCGGCTCATGCTCCCTCTGATGCCTGACTTTAATCTGGGCGAAGGAGCAGAAGTCACAGGGAGGCTAAAAATACATAAAAAAATTTGATTGAATGATTTGCTAATTTGACTTTATTTAATAATTTTGACAAAATTACAATGTACAAACACTGAGCCAACACAAAATATGCACTTACTTAAACTAATTTAGGAAACTGCACATTTTTAGACCAAAACACTGCTTTAAACAGCAAAGAAATGTAGCTACAACATCGCAAATCTTTCTAAAATATTGATCACGTCCTCCAAAGTCTAAGAGTGTAACTTTTAATGTTTGCTTTATAAAATGTACTGTAATGTTGGATGAAAAAAAGACAAAAATCCTCCTTTTGTCTTTAGTTAATGTGTATAAATCTACACGCATGTCACTACACAGATCCTGCAATACATTTAGCTTTAACATACCCTCAAGCTTTATATTGACTGTGGTGTTTGTGTTGAATTACATTAACATTAAACACCTGTCCATTTGGTAGTGTTTTATATTTTACAAGCCAGATTCTTTACTCAGTATTTTTTCATAAAACCTTGAGCTGCTACATTTGTCTAACCCGGAACACAGTCAGCCTCGTATCAATCTCATCACGGCAGCAGCAGCGCACATACAGCACGTCCCTGTCTCCGCAACACAAACGCATAACCTCCGCTCTAGTGGAAAGGAGCTGTTGACATTCTTTGGGGTCATTGTCCATGATTGCGGGGCCAACTGCTGGGATTTAGCAGATAAATCCTTCCACTGAGACCTCCATCCATTACACATTTCACTACATCGGTTAGCCACTTAATGCCGGCCCGCAGAGCCCCGGGTCCGTCCACACACACACAGGAAAAGACCCCAGTCACAAATACATGAAACGAATCACACTATGTATTGAAAATGGGCTGATCAGGCCATCTAGGAATTAAACAGAAAGTAGTTGTTCCTCACGGAAGAGGTAGGGAAATCAGGACCTTTTGCAGAGGTGATGCTGAAGGTGGTGGTGTGGTGGCCCGGGATGTCACGATGGGTAAATGCATCACAACAGGCCCTGGAGGAATGACAACACAAAACCATCAGCGGGTCAGTTTACACAACAGCTTTCATAACATATCACTAAGGACTTGTGTATTTAATTAAACCAAGGACATACATAAGTCATCTGGTTTAACTCAGAATATTTTACATAAAGTCCATTAGTAATATTTTTTAATTATCTGCAATGAAAGCACAGCAACAGAAGACATGTAAAAGAAATATGTATCTAAAACATATTTAGGAGAAACTAACATGCAATATAAAAATAAATGTATGAGAATATGGTTCTTAAATTGAAGACTACTTTTGCAGTCAACGTGATTTATATTTACAAGGCAACAAAATGCACAGTGTAAAAACATAAGGTATTTGCGTCAATCAGAAGACACTCTGAATATGTACAGATCTTTTATGATACTTTTTTTAACATAACACAATCTTGTTTTGTTTTTGTATGCCAAACCTCTGTGACGTGTCTTTTATTTCTATTGGTGATAACTGGTTTTAATTCTAACCTATGGAAAATAAAAGATCAACACCATCTGCCTCCAAGTTCTTAGTGAACAGCTACCACAGTGTTTCATTTAACTACAGATTTACTGACACTGTTCATGCACAGTCTCACTATAGTCCCATAGAGTCTGTAAAAAGAACAAAAGCATCAAGTTGTAAATAATCCATACAAACAAACTCTTGAGTAAAGTTACGAAATTATGGTGCTTCTGGTTAAGAAAGTGAGGCTTATATCTTGAACTATAGTGAAACCAATGAATCTGCATCTTTTGTACTGTCCTAAGACAAGACCACACAGTAGGGTGATCAACAATAATCTCAGTGGTGTAATTACTTTTCCAGACACAAAAAACCACAGATCATGTATTTCAGTATCTAAAATCACTTCTATGTATCGGCTGTGATAACGTTAAAGGTCCTCGGACCAGGAAAAGGCTGTCATTAGTTTGAAACCTCTGGATGTCCACAATGTCATTTTATGTCAGTAGGCTGGTGTTTCTTTACCTTGTTCCTTTATTTAACTCACATTTAAGTCAACATACCTACATAAATATATGGATCTAATCTTCCTTAAGCCTTTATCGGGCAAGTGACTATTATTGATCAGTTTCGCATACAGTACAAGACATCGACAGCAACAGTTTCAGTGAGGACAGTGAGTCACCGCAGGTCCAATATTGCTTACAAGGTCTGTAAGGTCCATTGTGGTCTACAGGATCTGTTAGGTCCACCTCTGCATGAATAGTGAGCGTGCCTGCTTTGTTAGGTACATGAAGTAATGGTACAAATGTAAGTAGTGGTGTTCAAAGGGTTAGTGTGGATGTTGACGGGTGTCTTATGTTGGTTTAATGTTAGAAAAGCAATGTTCCTTTCACTTTACGCCACAGCGAATCCAATTTGCGTATTTGATTTGCCAGGAGTTTTTACGCCTGATGCCCTTCCTGACCCACTGAACACTCTTACTGGGGGTTGAACCCAGTATCCCCTATGCACCAGCCCAGTGCCTTACCAACTGAACTCCAGCCTGGGTTCCTTTCACTTTACATGATCTTGTATTTTTTATATTTACTTGCATGTTTTTTGCTACTTAGTTACCAAATAGTCACTCCATTGTCCTTGATTTTCTACATAACAATACATCTTTTTAAAATTTTCACAAAATAAAGTCCTCCAATAATGTAATAAGGTTGAAATTTAGAGTTTCAGAGTATTTCCGAGTGACCTTTAAAGGGTTAAACATTTGACTGTAAGGATTGTTTTCTGAGGAGGTTTGCCTGCAAATATGTGTTCCCCTTATTATTGTTGGACACATGATTTATCACTAGATGAAATAATAAGAGAATAGTGTACACAAGAGTTTCTGAAACTCCTATAGAATTTTCCTCAGTAAAATATCTCCAGATGAGTTATAATGATTCAAGATCTTATCTTAGTAGAACTTATCTTAGTTTTTCAGGTGGAATGAGAAAATGTGTATGTTGTAGGAACAGCAAAGGGTACAGTAATAGAACATTTATTAAAGGTCCTGTATTATACCAAGCTGTTTTATTCTTATGGAACCATAAATGGTGCTTGACACCAACATTTATTAATAATTCAGAGAAATTAATTATGCTCCAAAAGAAATTATTTTCAGGTTTTGATACATTGTTAATTGTAGTTTGCGTTCATTTTATTTTTTGCGCAAATTGAAAATAGCTAGAACATTTATTTTTATTTTATTGCTAATTCTCATCTGTGTTGCCAATACTAACCCTGGCTTTCATCTGCTGTCATTGTATAATTTCACTTTTATGTTGATGTGAACTTGTCAGCCTGCTCTCACAGTACACAACAGCGATGATATTGTCTTTTCCCATGATCCTTTTGGCAAGGTCCACCTAAGAAAGCAGTCTGACACGACAAAAAAAAATCTTGAAAGAACACAATGGCACAAAGGAACGTAGGGTGCAGCAGCAGAGCCGACCGTCTCGGGTCCGACAGAGGACTCGCCCATACAGCCGGGCCACTCCAATTCTGAGCGAATGCTAATGAGATTGCTCTGATCCCTCCGGTGCTTCCCATGTTTTCTACACCTTCAAGGACCACATGGCGGTAGTGGCATAAAGACAACTAAATGAGAAATCTGAACGTTTTTTTGTGACGCCGGGGGCCTCTTCGCTTTTCAACCTGGCCGCCCATTCAGTGTACGTCCCCGAAAAGAAAAGATAAGAAAGAGAGTACCGCAGGGGGTGCGGATGAGTAAAGTTTTCAGGAAAATGGCATATTTGCGAACCCGAAGTAATAATCAATTTATGGCTTCTCGAGGGTGAAGCTTTTGCCGCTGGAAGAATCACAGGTTTGGAGATTAGAAGGAGAGGAGAGAAAAGAGAAAGGAGATGCTCAAATTTGGAGACTGGATTCTCACAACCGCTGTAATGAGATCACTAACATCTTGAGCCGGTCCGCGGCTAAAGCAGCTAAACAACAGGCTCCCAGATGAAAGGTGAATGTGCCTAGGTTCCCGCTGGCTGGTTCAGAAGCACTTTAATAGCACAGCGCCCCATGAAAGGTTCCTGGGCAGCAGCTCATATTAGCGGCGAGGCACAATGCTTAATAGGATGATGCCTTTTGGCTTTTGTCATGAGATGATTAAGGGCTTCGTTGTCACTGGTGCCTGTTGAGCACAAGGCACTAGAATCCACTCTGCTGGCCTTATTGTCTGAGTCTATGTGTTAGAAAGGGACGCTTTTGATGAAAACACCTCTCAGGGATCAGGTGAGCTATGCTTTGGAAGCTCACATCTACGCCCCCTTCAAGATATCTCAAGAGCTTTGTTTTCCTCTAAAGACCATTGAATCTGTCGTCGTGTTCAGACAAAGCCCAACACCTCAGAAGGGATCACAGAGATGAAATTTGTTGGTAGTGGTCCTTGAGTAAAGAAAATATGTACTCACACCTGTAATAATGTGTGTGATTAACCGTGCACTAAGTGGTTTTACAGATTTGCAGCTACGCATTACGTAACATTCTTAGATGCAATAATTTCAAACAATGGCTATTGTTGGGTCTTGCTGTTATTTTTGCCGTGAATTACACCGTATTAAATGTTGGAAATAAAGTTTGATTTCAAAAACAAATCTCATTAAGTTCAATGCATTATATCATCTGTAAACATATATTGTCTACAGGTCACGACTCCAATGATTTCTTGCTACTACATTTCATTGTCCTTTACTACAGATGTCCGTTTGTTTGAGATCCCTGGCATATTAGATACTGTTTGTTTTAAGAACTCATAACTGGGTCAAGAAAACCCTCCCCTTTCCTCAAATAAAGTTTAATTCATTTGTTCTATTTTCATAGCTCAATGGGCCACTAACTTAATTCACAAAGCGACACAATACAGTGCAATATTCAATATAAAACACCAGACAGGAACAGCTGAATGCCTTTAAGGTGTTCCTTTTGCTCCAACAAACCGTCCTCTACTTTTGTTCCACATTTCATCCAAATCCCCATGAGAAAATAACTATGAAAGGACATCAAATGAGTTCTGTCAGTGTTTAAATAAACACCACAGAGGAAAACAGAGAGCTGAAATTTACTGAATAATTCAACACTCCTCGCCTTAATTTGTTCAATTAACTGTGAAGTAAGTGTCCCTACATGTTCAAATAATTCATAATATGATAACCTTTTTATTTGACTTTTATTGAGTTTTAAAATGTGACTCTTAAATGTTACAACAAAATTGCCCAATTTTAGCAGTGTTCATAGCGTGTTTAAAATTAAAAAGTTAAATAATTTCCTTTCACAAGATGGTACTTATAACCGAATAAGTATTTTTTTGGTGTAAAGAAAAGCATTTTCTCCTTCCTTTTCTTCAGCACATCAGCAAATCTCTGTTAACTAGTGTGCTATAATCTATTGCATTTTGAATGAAACGTCATAAAAAAATAAAGTGCAGTGGACTGTCTTGAAAACAAAAACAACCTAATGTTATCACAGGATAATTCAGTTTTAGTCATGCGAAAATATCTGTGAAAAGGGCATCCACTGAGCTGTGTACGCTTTAAATAAAAGCCAGATTGCATGTTATGATTTTCACCCTGATGCAAAGTGACTGAACAGGATGAACGTTGGCCAGATTGACGTTAAAAAGAGAATGTCCAAATTTTGCAATCAATACAGGCCCTTTCAGTCAGGAGAGCTTTATACTCGGGATTAGTTTTGGTGACTTAAGAAGCTAGACTACCTCCGTACCAACACCATCTGCAACTGCCCCCCTCTCCTTTACCCCCTCGCAAAAATAGCACAAGGATACTGCCAGCCTTTTCACTCCCTCCTAACAAGGCAGCTCCAAAGCACAGGCCCACTCCAAGTAATTAAATCAATCCCTTTGTGTTCCCCAATATTCCCCTTCAGTGGGTGACTGCCCAAGATCTGATTATGGCTCTTCATGCATATTCAGGCTGAAGCTACAACTTGTCTTGAACAACCTTTTACTTTTTACACTCACGTCATAAGTAGCCAACACGCAGCAGTTTCCTTCTTTGTTTTTTTTTTCTTCTTCCCATTGCTTTTAAGCCCTTTCATTTTTTTTTTTAATATATATATATTTGTCATATATATATATATACACATTCCAGTATTTGGTCCGGCAGGTCTTTGACTGCAAAATGAGTAGCGGTCAATGACTCTGGAGGCGCCGGCATATTTAAGAGAAAGCCGTAAGATGAGGAGAACTTAAGGTCGGAGCCCAAAAGACAAATTGGATTAGCAAGTATTGGATTAAAGGTAAAACGGAGGGATAACAAACAAGAAAAGCTGCCTGTGATCACAGGGTTTAATATATTTCTTTTCCTCTCCGATCCCTTTCTTCTCTCCCTCCCCCTTTTCTTTCTTTCTTTTTGCGTAAAGATCCCAGGCTTAAGACAGACTTATTAAAACTGGGATTAATTTGTAATGCTCCCGTAACCCTGGGGGTCAACTAAAGATTTGCTATCTAAAGCAAACAGGAAAAATGTACTATAACAACACAACGAGAGCTTTAAATCCGTGTCTGTGGGGCTTCTGTGAGATTTCTGCTTTGTACGACGGTGTTATCCCCAAGATATTTAGTGGAGCAGTGACGGAAGACTCTTTAAGGACAATCTGGATGACGACAAATATATTCAAAGCGTTGTGTCTTTGCAGCTATGAGGTTGTTTTCTGTAAAAAAAAAAAAAGCCCAACAACTCCAAAAAATAACCTAAGATATCTCTGGGAAAGAATGTAAATAAATGCTAATACATGCAAAAGGTGTTTCCAGATCATTTGTAATCATGACAAAAATAGAGCGTGACAAAAGAAGAGAAACAAACGCACTGACTTTTGAGAAAACGTGTTTATTCCGCAGACGGCGAAAGGTAACAGTGTTCAGAGAGCAGGCCACTCTCATTAGCCTTATCTTTTTAATGTAATGCCGGCTCAGATTGTGATCTTAATCTTATTTGGTTACGGAGGCTTCGTTCACTCCGATGAGCACAAAAACCTTAGGGGAACAAATTCTGAGCCTCCACAAATTCAGCGCCTTCTTTTTCGCCAATGGCTTTTGGGTTTGTTTCTTGGGGTCGCGGTTCAAGAGGCCGAGTTCACTGGCCTCGGAGACGAACGGCCTAAATCTCTTGGCCAGCTGCCCGCTCCTGCTTCAATCCATAAAAACTCCAGCCTTTGTTTTCAGCCTGTTCTGTCTTCACCCAGCTCTGATATGTCCTAAAGGCTCTTTGTTACAACACGATTTTCCAAAACCACAATACATCTGAGGCATTTAAGGCAAGATCAAAATATGTTTAATCAACTGTCGTACAAGTTTATTTAATCCCATTTAGAATACAATCCTCTTTTTCTTAGAGACTTTTCGTTTCCCGCTGCAGTTTAGTCTGTCGGAGGCATCGAAGGCAGTCAGGAAGAAACCCACTACCAATGTTTTGGCAATAAAATAACTACAAATGGCAGCTTGCACAAACAGCAGGAACAAAAAGATCACATACATAGCTTTCATTGTTTTGACATTTGACACTTGAATGGGAGTAAGGTGGAGATACATGCACATTATGATTGAAATATTAGATAACAATAAGCAAAGTTGTTTTGACAGCATCAATGCTATGGAAGATGACGGTGTTTATACGGTAATTACGGAGCCTCTGAACATCCAAATGGGTCATATCTGACGACCATGAAAGATGACAAACTGCATATCAGCTGAATTGTTCATCTGCATTGATAAGATCAGTGGATCAAAAGTTAATCAATATTGTAGATCAGTAGACTTAAAAAGAATCTACAGTGTCCACTATGAAGGTGGGCCATCGATTATGTCCAGATGTGGAGCAAAGTTAATATCCCGTTGAAAAAAAAGCCCATACCAGACAAAACACACACCTTCTGCCACAAGCGCCTTTCATATTAAGACCCAGTCGCGAGGTAAGTCAAGGGAGGTGTTGCGAAAGTTACCTCCAACCTGTAAACCATTACATATGACATATTAGTGTTATTTAAACCTATTTCCTTGACTTACAATATTATACTCTCAGAAATGTGATGCGTTACATTGACTCCTGTGTTACTTTGAGTTTCATACAGACTCTTGACATAAATTGCTTATGTCATGCAGACCAACCACTATTCAGAATTATCTCCAGATAGTATACAACCCTTTCCACAGAGATGCCAGACAGAGACAGACCAAGGGCTAAATGAGAAGGTGATCTAGGAATCACCATTGAGGAACAGTTTCAGAGGAATCTGTGTAGAGTCACCTATACTTTTTTAGGAAATAAAATGGCGCCCTAGTAGGCTGCCTGTACAGCAGCTTCTTAAATTTTTTCCTACTTTTAAGTTTTTCTGCCCGACTCTTGTGGTCGTGTTAATTGGACTCTTGTACAACATGGACTTGTGTCATTTTTGAAGTTTTTTGAGATGTAGTAGCTGGTTTGCTACTCTCAATGGACCCCCTTAACACTAACGTGGGATCGTGGGCCTGTCCGTCTCCAGTTGGGATGAGCAACAGCGGTGTACACCAGAGAGCGACCCGAGTGACTACGGCTTCGGTGCAGCGGGTTGCAGAGCTGGCGTCGTGTACCGGGATGTGGAGGTGATGGTACAACCGGGGTTTCCATTCAGTTCAGGTGTGTAATGGTGAATTCTACCAACTGTACTACCAACTGCTCTACCATCGTGATGGGACCTAGCGGATATCGAGCTGTGGCGCGGGTGCTAAGCTGTGCGGCCCGGCTGTGAAGGACTCCTGGCTCAGGACTCCACCGGACTCTTTCATTTTTTGGTTGGTTTTCTACTGGTGAGAGCGGACCGAAGAAGGAGGAGGAGGGGTGGGGGGCTGGATATGCGTGTGAGTGAGTTACGGTTTGTGATCTGTTGGCTAGTAATGACGGTTAGCAGCTAAAGCGCTATGTTAACGATGGCCTGCTACAACAGTCACTATGTCTCTCAGCTACGCATCAAAAGCCCCACGTTATCGTTATCAATTCCGGGCCTTCAATCATGTATACTGTATATATTGTCTATGTTGTGCAAGAATTTCAATTTTGTTGTATATCTGCTCTGCTCTTTTTTTTTTCTACTCTGTGCTGCTTCATGACATTTCGTTGCCAGATCATTGGTCTGTGCAATGACAAATACAGGAAATCTGAATCTGAATCTCTGAAATGTTAGATATAGACTGATCCAGTTCAACTTCATCCATCACACATAAATCATCACATCCACATCCACATCATCAGTACATAAATATAAGTCTAATGTATCACCTTTCTGCTTTAAAGGTGGTACAGAGGAAGGAACAGTCATTCATTCTACCTGGCAGTGTTCTAAGTCAAGGAGTGTGTGAAACTATTTAATATCCATGGGGTCACATTTCCACTGGACCCTGAAGTCTGTCTACTAGAGAATCTATCTAAAACTGCAAAAGTAGAAACTGACAAAAATTATGTTGGAAATCAAGAAGACATGGATTGATATGTATGGAAAATTTACCAACGCACCACATTGGTTAAGACCTAGAAGGCCAGCAAATCACCATATGTTTATTTATGTCTCATACATACAGAGACAGTTTTTTTATGTTTTGTTTTTGTGTCTTTGTCAATGTATTTGTCTCTGTTTTTTTTGGGTGTGTTTGGTGTGCATGTCTGTTTGTCTTCGTCTATAGCCTGTTGGTTGTGGGTCAGTGAGGTCAGCTTGTTTTATAAATCCGTAGCTGTATTGTTGTCCTACATCAAAATCAAATATAAAATCGTATTTTTTTTTCAAATGGCGCCTGCAGGAATGAAAAAGAACCGACAGTTTCGTTGAACCTTTCTACAAACTGTGATCATCATCATTAAAGCTCCTTGAGTGACACTAGCTCTTTTAATCTCTTACAAGTGAATAAATCGTTTCTCCTCTTGTCTCGACCTTTGAGATAGATATATTGGTCTGAACTATAAGTTAATTGCTGCTTTCTCTGCAGGTTGAAGGCCCATTAAGTCATACCGTGTGTATCTGCTGACTGTGGGTGGCCCCAAAAAGAATGAAATCAGATAATATCCTCGGCTTTTCAAAGGTTTGTTGAATTCAGCAACACAGAAGAAGACGAGGAAAGGTTGACTCAGCCTCGTTTCATCTCTGTCACCGAAAATGCGATCAATGGCTCGGCGTCCATTTTCTATTGTTAATCCCCCACAAATTGTCCCACATTGCAGTTTGCGTATCAGCTATTTGCACTGGATTAATGCGAGTCACTAGTGGCAAGTGTTCAAATCAATGTTTATTAATGGTTTCTTTAAGTGTTTAAAGATTAAGTCATTAACATATTGATGAAGTTTTCAAAGTTGCCCAGGGAGAGAAAAGGAGTCGGAGCTGGAGAGGGCTCGACGAGCAGCTGAACTGACGCCAGCCACCGATGACAAGAGGATGAAGAAGAAGTAGCAGGAGAAAAAAAAAGAGAGAGAGAGAGCTCTGCAGGCGCTCCACTCACTGATGCAAAGTTTCTTCTGTTTATTAAAACGCAGGTTCTTGCGAGAGCAAATTTCACTTGACACCGAGCACACTTCACGCTTCTGTAACAACTGCTGGAGCTAAATTAGCACCTGGTCAATGAAATTTACATGAAAAAAAGATTATATTATAACATGGTGCATTGTTCGTGAGGCAGGGCTTCTGCTGCGCTCTCTTTGGGATGCGACACAGTCAACTCAGATTGATTTTACCATTCAGCAGCGACCTGCCGCAGCCTTTTGGCTCAACATGGTAATTCCTTCTCTCACCTGATAAGGTACCTGATCCATAATAAATCAATTCTAATTAGTTTTATGTTTGGAGGGAAGGGGACAGCTGCACTTTGCTTAGGGGACTGGCTGCCCACCCTCCTCTCTCTCTCTCCTTCCATCATCCTCAGTTGTTTTCAGCCTCAAGTCATCTGCACACCTGATATCAGCTAATCTCCTGATTATTTAGTGTGGATTATTGATGGAAGGAAAGTGGTTGTATTTGCGGCTGTCTTTTGTATCAAGGACATGTGGGTTTTTGCTTCCTTGCTGCTGTTTTCTTGGAGGCAGTTTAACATTTTATGTCTTTTGGAGGAAGACATGGCCTCAAATGTCCCCTGATAGAAGTTCTGTGTCAGTGTGATGTATAAAAATGATCGAATCTATCGTCACAGACTCAAGGTGTTCTTATATCTCACAGGTGTCACACATACCAAAACTAGCCTAAAGGGTCCAAATGAGGTGAATTTGAGGAATGCAAAAACTAGATGAAGATATCACAATTGCTGGTGTCAAAATCATTTTAATTCAGGTTCCACATAGAAACCAATACAATCTTAAGTGGGTAAGACCTACTATTATAATAGCCTACAAATAATCACAATTTTTCCTCTTTGTTTTAGTGCATGAAAATGTTTACATTGATACAGCATTCTTTCACAAAAATATAAATAACCTGAACAAAAATGAACCACCTGAAATGTCCTACGAGAAAAAGGTGCAATTTTTTTTCTCCGCCCCAAAAGCTATATTTTTTTTTATTGAGTAATGGTTTTACACATAGAACCACTGAAATGTTCAGGGCTCAGTTTTCATAATTACACTATTGTGCATACATTGTTGGTGACATTTAAGTTAGGAGCATAGGTATTATCGTTGTTTGACAAAAAAGAATTAGAAATGAATAAATAACTAAAATCCCACAACACATATAGATCAGCTAAATGACAAATACAAATCCGAACTCGTCGACAGTTGGTTGTTATTAAAGAGTAGGACAGGAAGTGTTGCTCAGTCACATTTAGATTCTCAAAGATATTGAACACAGCCAATATAATGAGGGATTGTGGGTGAATGGGAATATTCATGTTTTTGGATACAATATTGAAGATGGGAGGGATTTGGTTAAAAAGGCTTAAAGGGGTTCTATCTACTGTTAATATTATAAACTATCAACAGCAAGGATGAGTCTGAACACACGCAAGACTTATTATTATAGGCTATATTTATCAATGAAAACTATCAGAACAATTTGATTTGAATAATTATCACTGCCCATAGTTATTGCGCAGCCCTACTCCCAATTACATTGCAACACACAATGACAATAAAAGCTATTCTAATCTATCCTATTCGATTCTAATGTGCTCTATTGGGTACTGTTTTATGTTATCTTCTATTCTATTCTGTCAGGTAGATAAAAGAAAAAGGTTCTAAAGGTACCAAATTTTTCAACAATCTGGTTGATGTAAACACCAGCTGTAGATAGTGAGGAGGAGGCTCCGATTCATAATTAAATTCAAAGATGGTTCTCCACTATAGATGCACCTCTCACAAAAGTACTACCAAGAGCTTGTAAATTAAAAACACTGAACGAGTAGGTCTTCCCAGGAGAGCTTCCTTGATTTAACTGAAGTGAGCACTTTCAGGGAGTAGAGATTCCCCCAAAGAGAATTCATTTTGAGTCATCGCCTCTTAAATGCAGCTGTTATCAGTTGGTGTTATCAATGAAAACCCACTGAATCTTCTTTTTTGTGTGTAATATTAATTAGAGGCAGAATTATATAGCTATATTTTCCCAGAATGCACCTTTGGCATGGGGTAATATTCTATAACGTCTAAAATGAGACACATTCACACCATGCCCATCATATAAAACATAGCAAAGGACACATGTGGGTGCCTTTCAACCAGAAGACTGAGATTTGATTGCTGGAGAAGAAGTCTTTAGGTCAGACTCTGTGTTTGTTTGTCCAAAAAACAAACTTTGCTTTTGTTGAATTTCTCATCGATTTCAACTTGTGAATTCTTCGGTTTTCACCAAGGAGCAACATGACAAAGATTAGCTTTGGGAGCAAACTGCATTTTAACAATGCATCATACTCATCCTGATACGTGCCGGTCTGAGACAGACGACCCAAATGCGGATTGAGTAAAGTTCAAAATAAAAGTTTTTATATTTACGTTCGCAGGGAACATTCAACACTTAACGGTAACAATTGGAGTATCACTTAAATTGGTTTTAACATAATGCGCCGCAGAAAAACTCGGGAATGGTATTTACTATATCTTAACTGAAAAACCCACAATGGGAAACTCATATACTATAACTGAACACAGTATTTTCACTGTTTATAGTACTGTTTGCACTGATGTGCAGTATTTTCACTGTTTATAGTACTGTTGACAATGTTACTTTGTC
>JAPTHA010000001.1:18512993-18523819 GCA_029814585.1 Gymnapogon annona
AGTTGAAATTGAGTGAAATGAATTTGACGCCCCTGATAAAGGGCTTGGCTTCACTGTGACCACGGTGGGAGACGAGGAAAGACCGGTGGGCTTTGGGTCTAAAAATGTGGACAGCAGATAGTGTGAAGCCAAATAAATTAAGGTATCACTTAAAGACATTGCACCCCAATCACGCCGTTAAGACACTTGAGTATTATACCCTCTTATTACAATTTTATAGACAAATTACATTAGTTATAGTTGTGGAGGTGGAAGCAGGTGTCAATTGTTTTCATATTTCTATGGGTGGTGTTACAAAAAACAAAATTTAGAAGCATTGCACTACATCAGTAGTGTAGTGCAATGTGCTACCCCCTAATATCTGTCTTTTCCATCCATCTGTCATAACGATTAACCACTAGTACATCAGTGTAGAGCTGCTGTCAATAAGTAATTGTATTTAGTATGATTTGATCTATTAAATCTCTTAAAAACAAAATGACACAAAAAGATATGTGTCAAAACTTGACATTTTCAGTATCCAGCCAGAGCAAGAGAGACGCTGAAAAAGAAATACATACAATGATAAACTTCTACCCCCGCTGCCTTGACAGAAATAATCACCTCTATTCCCGCAGAGTACATCCAGTAAACCAGGCTTCTCAATTACCACATACCACATATTACAACTTGTAAAGTTTTCTTAAAATAAGAAAATCTTATCTAAGGATTATAAACATTTAAAAAATTCTTATTTTAAGGGGAATGCGCTTCTTTGAAGCCTCATGGAGAGTTTATAATTATGGTCATTGTAATGAATTTCTATAAATTTGGTCATAAGTCACACATTAGTCTCCTGTTTGTCTTTGTCTCTGTGTCTGGATTTTGAACCGACGCCAGGTCAGAGGTTCCATAAGTGCTGGAGATGGTCTACTGGTAAAGATCCCTTTCAACCTGAAGATCAGGAATTTGATTCCCAGAGAAGATGTCTTCAGGCTAGACTCTGTGCTTGTATGTGCTAACAAAAAACAAATCTTCAAAGCAAACTTTGCATTTGTTTTTTTCAATTTGCAGATTTCTAATTTCCATATCCAATGTGGAAAAGGGAAAATATATGTTCAAAAAACAAGGCTGACATTCTTGTAGTGCCAAGATATTTTATTTAAAGTACTCAAGTACTTAAAATTAGGGGGGAAAAAACATATTAATATCCTCAAAATAAGTACATTTCCCTTTCTAGGAAAATCACTTTTTGCTGTGTAAGGGTTAACATTTACTTACATATTTGATTCTAGTCTAAGTTGACTAGTTTTTTTTTCCAACAACTACACTACTAACAGTTGAAAATCCAGTCAAAAGGCAAACAGCCAAGTGCTGAAGCAAGTCATTTTGTCACTTTATTTTCATATTTTCACCCTATTTAACCATAACAGTGTCTCCAGATGCAAATTTAGACTTTCTAGACGATGCTTATAAGCAGAGAAAACAAGTGAGAAAAACTTTAACCCCCCCCCCAAAAAAGAAAAACCAAACAAATTAAAACATTTGATTTCCATTTTAAAAAAAGCCTGTGTGAAAAGCACTTTAAGCATAAAAATAAACAAATCAAGACAATGCGATAAAGCAAACAGACGTCCACCCCACCCCCCCAAAAATAGAAAAACCAGGCTGGGTTGTGATTCCCCTGTTAACAATGTGCCTCCGTACCTCATCCCCACTATTGATTTCTCCGCCATTTATTTCTGTTTTGGTTCATGCTCAGGGTCTCTGTATTTGAAAGTTGATGCTCCTCTCTAAAAGAGATTCATGCATAGACTCGGCTACTTTTGTAGTCTGCGGCGGTTTTATATGATAAGCTTTTTTAGACGTTCAAAATCAATATGTAATCCTGTGCAGGGGCTTATCCCCAGGACTAGGCCATTTGTGAGGCTCTTTGAGCTTTGTTACAGGTCTTCTGGCAGCTCCGTGCTGCAGATTGATTAGCTGCAGTGCCAGAATCCTATCAAATGGATGACTCTGATGATGGAGCAAACTCTCAGCACCTCTAGTTGACTGGACCTGGAGATAAGACCGAGTGGTGATTCCCTCCCTCCTGCACACTGTGATGCAGGGAGGAGGCGCTGGTCTCTGGCCTCTGCTCCAATGAGGCTCGGAACAGAGTCCAGATCAGGAGTTGAACATTCACGTCTACTGTAAGACTTCACCTTAGATCACAAACAGGTTCCCTTGTCTCAAAGCATGTGGGTTTCTGAGGGGCTTTGCTTAAAGGTGTGAAATAAGGTCATGCCGTCTGATATAAAACATACATGTAGTAAATTCAGAGTAACCTCTTATAGAATCCCTGGTTCTGAAAATGAATGTATGTGGAATCTCTTATATTGCGTCAAAACAAGACCATGGAAGTTAATAAATATGATGACACCCAATTCCAAACCTTATCTCTTCACCTTCATGGCCTTTTGTTGAACTCAGTGGTTTCATAAGGTTTTCCGATGGAATTCAACATATGACACCAAATGACAAGTTAAAAGTGTATCATTTTGTGGTGGTCATTTATGTTTTTGCTGATGGCTTTTACACCACAAAAACCTTGAAATTGAAATTTTCATTTAAAAATTTGCCTCGTGGAAAGATGTCAATATCTTAAACTTTTCTTCATGTTGAAGAGTCTTTTAAACACTAGCATCACTTGAATAAACTATATTTTTTTTGACATGTTGTGTATAAACTACTGTTGAATGCAGAAAATTCAATTAGTTGCATCTTCTTAGTGTAGTTTTAAATTGTTTTAAACTTTCCAGAAGATATCATCAGTTTATTTAACCCTCCACTATCTGCATCTATCCCATTTTTTACTGACTTTGGTGTGCATAATATGTATAACAGAGGGTTAATAGCTATACTTTGTAAATGTCTGCAAAGCATATTAATTATAATCATGATTTAAATAAAACCTTTGCATCTCTTGTCCGTCCACTGATCATCATAGGTTATGGTTATTTTTATCTGGTACCATCTTTTTTTTAGTGCCATTATTTAATCCAAACAGCTGATTATTTGGTGGTTGTATTATGGAAATGTTTGGCTTTCTTTATGATTTAAAAAGTTTGTGATGCACTGGATTATATACAAACATAATTTCATAGGAATACTTAGTAAGACTATAATCCTTTGGGATATTTGTAAGTGTAGTGCATCAATAAAGAAAACTTTATGTGAATAGTACCATCCCTGAGGACTTTACGAAATGCATAGAAGGAAATTGATGGGTAAACAGTCATAAATCAATTCTTTCTGCATGTGTGTCCCTTTAACATTATGTGAGGATGCAGCTCAGTGGTTCAGGACACCTTGTTGTTGGAGATTCTGGAAAATTTTGGGATTCTTAAGCACCACAACTGTTTACAAAAAAAGACAAATATGAGTGGGCAGAAATTGTTCCCCCAACACGGTCTGCCTCATCTTCTTTAAATGAATTAATTGAATTTTGGAATTGACTGAAGTATGGTACGTATTGCTCGATTAAAGACACCAGGTGACTGTCACGTTTGACTTTTTGTTTTATATTGGTAGACTTTTAAACTGCACTACTTTAAAATGCATGTATGGCATCAATGTTTTATAAAAATGTTCCTTTTACAAATAACTAGTTAATAAAGTCAGACAAATATAGAACATTAAAAAGTGCAATATTTAAAGGACCACAAGTACATTGGTTAAAAAAACTATTAAGTTACTTTTTACATATTTTATTATATTATATTATGTGTACAAATAGTGCTATAAGTCTATATTTTGTGGGAAACTTAGAGTCTAACGTGAATTGGTGCATGCTTACTGTCTAATGATTATGCACCTGAAGCATCAAATAGAGTTAACAGGTGTATAAATCAGTGTATGGCCTATGACCTAACATTGTTGCTGCTCAACTTCGTAAATTCATGCATCTGCCCTTTCTACATTTTCAGTGTCTGAGCATTTGTATCAGTTTATAGTCATTATTGTGCTTATACAGAATTTTTTTAAGGAGAGGATTCCGTGGACAGTATTGAACAAAATCTGTTAGAAAAACATCATATGAGTGTGGACAGGACATGAAACTGACTGAATTCAACAACACGACTTGTGTTTTTACCAAAAGCTTCTTTCCTAATTGTCCTTTAAAAACTGCCATTTTCCTCCGGGGCATCTGGGAAACATTTTATCGTCTTTGATATGTTCCGGGTCTGTGTACTGGGAGGGCAACAGAGACCTGAATCTGTGCATTCCTGCGAGCTTTGCCAGTGCTCACATGGTTACCGCTGCCACGCAATTGTTAGAGATATCTGAATGAGCGCTGGCCATGCAAGTTTTAACGTGATTGCCCGAGGGGCAGAAGAGTGAAAGAGTGAAGAATAGAGCCAGAGAGAGAGAGAGAGACAGAGAGAGAGAGAGAGAGAGGAGGGGGGTGGCATAATCCTAAAAGGATTGGAAGTTAACCCCCCCCTCACCACCAACACCACACATACATCTGAGTAATTCCCTCCACACACACACAGACAAACACACACACATACACACACACCTCTGTGTTTCAGGGGGTGATGGGTAGAGGATGGGGTCAGTTGGTTTCATGGCTCTGGTGTCTGATTTCTCCCTCCTCATCCTCCCCCTCCTCCCCTCTTCATTGTTTGCCTTCCTAATGAGAGGGGCGGGGCCACATTGCCAGTGATTGACAGCTCCCCCTCTCAGAGTTCTTCAGTGCGTCTGTGTGAAGACTTGCTGCTGTCTGTACTGTACTTGAAGCTGAATGACGAGTCGTTTTTCATTTCCTGTCCGTGCCTGTCCTCCTCAGGTGTCCATCACTCACTCTGCTGCAGCTCACACACCTGAAGCTTTGGTAATGGAACTGTAAAAATACACCAGCCGAGAAGACAAGTGTCCCACTACACTGGTGATAGAGTTTCTCTCTCATTACCGCTGGTCAGATGTTCTGTTTTTCCACAGATTGTAATAATTACGCGCAAAGATAACAACCGTCTCCAAATCTTTAGTGGCGTTCAAAGCTTCAGATCAACCACAGACTGGATTCAAGTTCTTCACACTCCAGACAAACGGAACTGAGTCTGTCTCTGAAAGGGCTCAACATGACCCATGTTTATGCACCTCTTGCAGTCGTGTAAATAAGTAAAAAGAAAAGGTGAAAGCTAACATGGCTAATTAGACGTGATTCACATAAAAAGGTTATTGGGGACAGATATGATGCACAACAAACATGGAGGACTTCAACACAGTTTTTGTGCCTGATTCCAAAGTGAACATAATTAAATGGCGCATATCTTTATGTTAATTTTCCCCCCTTTCTTATTTTACCTTTCCCCACAACCTTTTCCATAATCTTTATCAGATTTAAAGGAGTCTTAGCCATAACATAGGTATTTATAATTCTATGAATTCTATTTTGTTTATATTTCTTACTTATGTCCTTGTTTGGGACTGAGGGCGTGTTAGGTTTCCGCCACATATTTCATTAATGGAAGTGCATCACTCAGCAAAGAGACATTACATCCTCACTGGCAAAGCTGTTTGTGTGTGTCTGTTTGTTTGAGAAAGAAATTCTTGTCAAGATTGAACGAACAGTCTATGTAATAGAAGTATATTGAAGTCGTGTCTCTCTTGCAAATGGGAATTTGTTGACTATGCATAAAGTCAAAGATTCAACCAAACTTTTTTTTTCTGCTATCGCTTGGAAAATTAGTTGCTTTCACACTACACACAAAGCAAAAAATGCTACACTTGAAATAATAATATCCCTAAAATTAGGTTAGATTTTGTATTTCAAGCAAAAATATCTGCCAATGGGGTAAGTATTGTTTTTCTTGGTAAGAATTCTCTAAATTAGTGTGACATTCTTACCATTAACATTAACCATATAGGTCCAATTGTTTTTTGTAACCAATATCTTTTGGTTCCTTCATCCGTTGCAAATAACTCACCAATTTAAAAAATTACATCAGGCCTGGGTCTTGAACCTGTGACACCAGGTATCTGCTCCACCCACTACACCACTGTTAGACAAGGAACCAATCTTTTCTCCTTATTTTAAGTGATAAACCTTTTTAATTAAATAGGTCTAACCCCAAATATTTGTCTTTTATGTTCATCTATGAATCGTGTAATTAGAAAATTACAAAGTTCTATATTTTCCACAAGTACATCACCCTTAAAGATAAACATAATAAGAAAGAACCGATATCAGGAGACAATGAGTTGAGAGAATGGAACATAGAGTAGAAGCGGACGGAGACCCTGTGAACATGTTGGAGGTTTCAGACAGTTTTTTCAAACACAGATAAGTGTTCGTTTGATACATCATGTCTATTCAAAGCAAGTAAAGGTAGTTTTTTGTTTGTATTTTTAGAAGCATGCACCAATTTTGTACAAAATTACACACTTGGTATGCAAAGGTCTTGGCAGTAAAAAAAATTGCAAACTTTCAATATGAAATCATGATTTAGAGATATCTCCGCCCAGAAAACATGTGTTTCTTCAATAATCAGAAGTCAGTTTCACCTGCCACTCAAAGCCCAACATGGAGGACATCCGAGCCTTAAACATGCCATGAAGCAACAATTTACAAAAAGACTTCATTGAAGGCTCCAAATGAAGTGGATTAGATTAGAATGGAGACGCCACTGACATCTAATTTAATTTTAATGAGATAAATTTCAAGTCATTGTTGTTGCCTCTTCAGAGCAAGTTAAAACATTTATCTATTTCAGAAGATAGTAGTTGGACATGTGTGTCTTGAATATTAAGGGTAACTATAAACCTAATTTGTTTATGGGTTTCTCCTATAAGTACATTGATGACACCTGTTTGTTTTTTTTGTTGTTGTTGGGTTTTTTTTGCTCCTTTCCACCTGCTCGCTGCAAGTGTTTTCTTTTTCAACCACTTCCTCTTGTGCTGAAGATGTTTTTCCTCTATGTAGGATCCGTGTGAGCAAACTGCAGTTATCTCCTCCATCTGCTCCACTGAGTAAACCTCATCATGAGTCAGTGAATGCAATGAGAATGAGGTAACAGGTTCAAGTGGTTGTACACTCCACACCATAAATGTCAAGGCAAAGAGGGAGTAAGGCCTTCCTATCAACCTGGTCGCTCATCATACACTACCTACAGGTCCAGGGCTCGTCCAGCTCATTTTCACTGTAAATAATTCTCACTGTCTGTGCATATTAGCATTGTGGAGTTTGAAAATACAAATTTCTGAATAAGATAAAAAGTACAATAAATAAAAGCTATTTTAGAAGGGGGATTTTTGAGGGACTAGGAAGGTTAGTTTTAACATTGAGATCCAAGTGGGAGAGTGGATCTAAAGCACCTCATTTAAGGAAAAAGGTATAAAACTATACATGAATATTTGAAATTTTTGCAGTTTCAAACCACATCTCGCAAGTAAATACTGAAGATTTTTTTTCCCAACGCACTGAAAAATCTTTTGCTTTAGCGAAAAAAAAAGTTTCAAATCTCTATCACACTAGATGGAAATCGTAGTGTCACAAAGCTGAAAACCATCCTATTGTTCTAAAGGAAAGTCGACTTTCGGAGACATGCACAGGATAGCAATACAACATGATGATCTTTACATATTAAACTGCATTTATGTAGATCAAATGACCTATGCACAGCAGTTAATATTTCATACATGTTGAACATAAGAGTACGACACATACAGGGACCATAGTAGTACACAAGCATCACTGTGACTTTTCACAATACAACTTCTGCTTAAGTAAGGGTCTGACGCATACCTTGAAAATGAAACCAATTAAAATTATATTAAGCCTTTCATACACAGTGGACAGTTATTTTATAGTTGTTTTCTCTTATATGAATGAGTCTTAATGTCACTGTTTGACAAACAACCCTGAAGTAGGTTATCATAATTCATGTATGAAAGGGTTAAAAAAAGTACATTATTGTCTTTTTTTAAGTACAAAGCTTTGCCATGAGCTGGAGGATAAATTCCTAAATAGAGACAGTAGATGTTGATTTTCTTTTTAAATACATTCAATTTCCCTTGATATGGGAATACCTGTTGAGGGCAAACTATTCCAAACTAATCCCAGACACTTAAAAGATAAGATGGGTGCATCTCAATACATTTACTGGATTTTGTTATATTAAAAATTTAAATCAATAACCAAAAATTGGGGGAAACCAATTCCCCCCTTTTTCAACTGACAACGGCACAAGCTTATATGAACGCCTTCGTGCGCCTTGTGGTCACTGCAGTGGAACAGCTATTTTAAAGTGGTTTTCTCTTATATGAATGAGTCTTACCGTCACAGTTGAGAAAAAAATCCTGAAGTGGGTTATCATAATTCATGCACAAAAGGGTGGACACAGTCAGTCAATGCACCATTACTGTGGAGCGAGCAACTGACTCCCCCACAGGCCAACAGACCCGAGGAGGGTCTTAAAATGAACCATTTTCAGTTCAAATCTCAAGTACAGGCCGATCCTGAAACTCCTGCAACACTCCAGTGTGTGTGCAACAGAAAAGAACATCAACAGCACGTCAGAGCAGCTCACATGTTTCAACACTATCCCAGTGTCCTATAAACCATATATTCTTATTTCAGATGTCTGAAAGTAGTTTAAATGATTGAATTTTTTAACGCCTCTTACAGAAAAGCATTATTGCTGTAAATGATTCAGCGAATATATAATTATAATTATGCACAATCTATTATGTCATATAATTCCAGGGTATTTCTACACACTTTTTTTGCTGCTACTTTTTTCAGACAGATTTTGACTGACTTTAACTTAAATTACCTGTGTTTGTGGATTATTAAGGCGATAACTGTATGTGATTATTAGGGTTATTTTTGTCAGAAGATAAAACTTTGTCAAGCTTTTGGTTTGATAATGTTAAAGATCAGCCCGTTACATGATCGACATACAGCCTTACTTTTGTCGTTTCATTTTCATCAGAGGTTTATGCATTTAGGCAGAGTGACAACACAAGAATTCAACAGCTAATTGCACAATTGAATTAATAAAAATATGTAAAAGAAAGAAATAACTCCACCATCAACATTTTGCACCTCAAAACTAATCAGTGTCCATTGATAACATATTCATCTTAATTATGGATGATACATTTTAATTACTTTTATAAAAAACAGAGACAGAGTGAGTGACAGAGATGGAAATACAACACCATACAGTTTTAATATAATTACCCTCCCCCAAAATTATTTGAACCATATTTTCATCATCACAAATGTTCTCCTAACAAATGAAAAATAGCCAATACAGTTTAGCCTCTTAAAAATCTGCAGCTGATTAAAATGATAAGAAAATGTCCTTACCTGAGAATCTGAGCCTGAAAGACTTTTCCCTTTATCAAAACCCAAACTTAAGTGTGAAAATTGTCCAAAAAGATACACAGTTTAGAAGTGTGTTGGTTCTTCACCTGCACTTTTCCTTCAGCCTGCAGCTCAACTCACTGCTGTCAGCTGATATTCAAGGTTCTTCTTCCCTGTTCTCTGACTGCACGGCAGGTTTTGTGCTTTTCCTTTTTTTTTTTTTCTACATAAAGTGCTCATGTCTGTGCAGCCGCCTGGCCGGAGCCTCCTGCATGCTTTCTGACAACCTGGGATTTTATGCATCATGCTTTTAATAAGCACCGACAACACAGACAAGAAGCCTCTCCAAACTTAACCCCCACCACCTCCATTACACACACACACACACACGCACACACACATGCACCGCTTTAGGCTTCCTGATCCCTGGATTTACGGGCTTAGTATTAAGAAAATACTCCTGCAATTTGGGATTAGACCCCAAAACCCTCACAACAACAAAGACTCCGTCCATTTGATATCTTGATACTTGTGATCAATCACTGGCTTTGTTGCTGTTGGCCACAGTCTGAACATGCACACAGGAAATCACTTAACTATTTAACTTTACTATATTTACATTAATCTCTTCAGACTTTATTTTTTTCACACTGCCTCAGTGGTCCACAATGACAACATGAAATCTCTGCATGTCTTCTAAATGAATTATTAGCGAAAGAATGAAAATGCGTGTGAAGGCTTGTAGTTTTTTTGAACCCTTTTTATTTCAATTATAGTCTTAGACTGTATGTTGTAAAATAACCAATATTTCTCTCATTAGTCTATGTACCCAGTATGTGCAAGGCAGCATCAAACTGAAATGGTTTGGGAGGGAAAAGGTAAAGGGGTAATGGTTGTAAAAACAACAATGACACCTGCCTCTGCAGCAGCTTTTAGTACACATTTACTTTTAGCCTTTGAACTGAATGACCTGCATGGATAATGTTAGACTGAGTTTCTAGTTTGAGGACATAAATATTTTTGCATGATTTGAGTGGATTCTTCCTGTGCTATTTTTTCAGTAACATGATGTAGCAAGGTGGAACACCAAATAATCAGCAACTGCACAAAAACTGTCAAATTGAGCCAATAGATACAAGTCAGAATTTTTATATAATTTTAACAGATATTCGAAGCTCAGTTAATTTTTGTTGTCATTGTTTTTTAGCATTTTTCTAGCCATTTTTAATGATGAATTGTATGCAGAAGGGAGGGGCAACATACAGAGCAGATAGAAGATATAAATTACCCTAAAATCCAAACAGACCCAAACATTATACTTTCTTTATTCACAATGAAATAGAACATAAGCAGTCTTTAATTTCATTATTTTTTTTTAATTTGCGGTGTAAAGACTTCAGATTTAATTCAATCCCTTTAGTGTCACCGATATATATAACACAGGATTATATTTTCCTCATTTCATCCCGTTGAACACGTTTGTTGATCT
>JAPTHA010000001.1:18545032-18560586 GCA_029814585.1 Gymnapogon annona
GTTTTCTTTTAGTACACTGTGCTTACTTAAAATGATTTCAATACTGAATGCATCAACGCACGCAAAAGTGGTGATGGTTGATTGGTTCACTAATGGTTTTCTTTTTGCTGAATATTTCATTTTTTCCAATGAACCAAAAATAACAACAACATTAAAAACAAAGTCCATCTTCCATTAAATGAGCCATGGAGGATTTTTTTTCTTACCTTCCATGTTATTGATGATATATTTTCTTTACAGATTCTCAGAAGATTTTGTTCATGAATACTTCTACTCATGAGATATTCACGAAACTCTGTCCAACAGGGGGACAAGAGTAGAAATTTGTCTTTGGCAATCAGAGGAATACACCATGAGGTGTTTGTTTTATTGATTGTCTTTATTTTTTCTTACTGATATTTTTTGTTCACATTTTATGTCAGAACACAACTATACACAGCTGAAAAATACTGTAAACACTGATATTTCAGAAAGACTGAAAGATCTTTACGAAGTGTTTTTAATGACCAAGCAATAAACACAAATTATAACTTGTGTTAAAACATTTCTGATTGAATAATTGATCAGAAACTATCTTTGCCATGTAGTGATTTTACAAATTGGATATCTATCACTGTATAGGCAAGTACTTTATTTACAAAAGTCAGACATACTTTGTGTTAATTCTGTTGTGTATCTTCAGTTGATTACTTGTTATTCATTCTTTCACATCTGTGAAAACATGCATCAGGTTGATATCTGTGTCAATTCTTTCTCTGTGTGAAATAATCCACAAATAGTAAATTATTTCTCCATCCATTAGTTTCAATCACCATTCAGTCTCAGCTAACAGTAAAAGATCAATACAACTCCATCGAAAAGGACTTCTCCCACCGCACCTGGTCTCTCGACACTGTTTCACAGTAGAAGTCCACTATTTTCGGCTCAGGTAAACACCAGTTGGTCATGCTCGCCGGTACTCCTGAAACCGATTGTCCGTCCTATAAATCAAATCTTGCAGAACTGAAGAGCATCTTGCTTTCAGGTTTTTGCCACGTTTGATGTATTTGCTTCCCGAGTGCCTCTCACTTCTGAGGCCACGCTGGCTGAAGCAGGGCCTCTCCTTGAAACAAACGGAGATAGGGAATCTCTTTGTCAGGGCCGTGCCTAAGCCTAATCTAATGATTCAGATGACTGGGGGCCGTACTTAGCTGGATAGCCACTGACTCGCTTCAAACAAGCCGCTACGGGTGGAAGTTTCCCAAGGATTAACACTTAAAGAAGCAGCAAAGGGAGAAAAGAAAGAGGAGAGAGCTCCCAGAGCCGTTGCCTTGCAGGGAATCCCCATTAAGTCGAGTCTTGGAGTGCCATAGCGGAATGCAAAGGCCCAGTCACTTCTGCTGAGCTGTGATCCAGGTCAATTTCAGCACTAATGGAAAAACTGGCCTCGTACGTTTGATCTGTGACTCCTTACAAAACGAAAGGTGCTACGATTTCAATTGCCTCTGTAGTGGAATTTAATGCTTGAAGACAAGGCAAATGTACGTCTCACTACTAAATACCCGACACTAACATGATCTACACCCACCTGATTTCCTCCAGGTGCTATTTTGATAAATCTAGACTGTCAGACACAAACGGAAAGAATGACAGTTAGACTGGGGCTCAATTTAGACGATGATTTTAAAATTAATACAATCAGGAGAGGAGGTTAAGTAGTTTAAGACACCAGTGATTAAATCAAATGAAATCAAAGTTTATTTACATCGCACCCAATCACAACAACTGTTATCTCACAGCGTTTACGTATACAGTTGGTCTAGCCAGACTCTTGGATTAGTTGTAATAGAAACCCAACAGAATCCCCCAGCAGCAAACGCATAACACTTATACAAAATCGGACAGATTCAGTTAACACTAGAAGGATTTTGGAAAATGGCAGTAACAACATTATTCAGTAAAACATTTAGCAGGCAATGATTGCCTCAACCTGCATGACTATACAGATTCTATGAAAATCAGAGTGGTTATAGGTATTTCATAATCAAACATATACCTGTAGAAATTCGGTGGGTGGGTGTTGGACTGGATGCGAGGGAACACATGGCAGGAACTTGATATCTGAGATGTGACCGTATTTGGATAAGAGGGTGGAGCTGGTGCAGAGTGCAGCCAAAATGTCTCAGTCTTTCCTTGGTGGCTACTTCCACTCAGAGAACTACAAAGCAGCGTTAAATCATTCCACATTTCTTTAATGCCTATGGTGTAAACCAAAATACAAGGGCCTTTGTTCCAAAATGAACCAAATGTGAATGTGTGTTACTGGGGGTGACTCCAAAAAGCCTGAAACTTGTAGACTTCTGTCTTTCACACTCAGTCATTCTGATGTCATCCATTTTATTTAGAATCTCTCTGTGACCTGTTGGTCCATTTTTAAACAATTTCACCCTTAATGTAATCTCAGGATTAGAAGCTTTAATGACGTGTCATGCTTTGATTGACAGTTAAACTATTTTAGCAATTTGGTGAAAACACTGCATTTCAGAAGCAAAGACTTTAAAACTATGAGAATATCACTAAGAAAAAGGTCAATCATTTAAGCATATTCATTTATTGTTGCTATATTTACTGTCAGATATGCTCTTTGTTATTATGTTTTTGGTAACTTTAGATTAAGACTTAGTCTTCCCTAGACTTTGCATCCACATTAAGGACAGACTAAACTCGTAGCAGCTTCATTGAGCAGCTTCATCTGATCTCACTGAAGGTATTTTGCTAATTACGCTTTAACCAGTGAAATGTCTTTTCTCAGTTTGTTTGTCTGGACTTTATTTCTGCAGCTTGAGTAACGAGTCAGTGCTTGTGTATTGGTGCTGGTTGTTTGAGGTGCCCTTCGGTGATGCTGTCACCTATTTGAATGACAGCTCTGTGCAACACAAGAAACCTGGGATTAAGGTAGCCAAGCGTAAACAAACACTGACTTTTGGGATGTTACTATGCAGCTGCACAAAGGGAGACTTTGAGGTCAAAAAACAGCTGAAGTCACAAAAATGGAAAAGTTGGGTATAGGCAGAAGTCATAGTATATTCACTCCATCCAGCTGAGGACACGAAAAATGTGACTCTTAGTGTTATGCAGACAATTATGGCTCTAATTGTCAGTATATGTATGTTTTTAGACTGCGGGAAATTGATATCTGCAGTTGTTATGGTGTTCATTTCTTTGGTAAAGGCAAGTACATCATTTGCAGCTGCTTCATTGTTTTTCAACATCAGTGGTTCAAAATATTTCTAGCCCATCAAGATCTAGTTTAGTCTTATCCCGGGCGTTTTCAGACAGGTGGGAGGGTTACATTCATGAGTGACATCTGAAAATACCGATCGATGATAAGCTATAACGGCTTGAAATGACGTCAGGTTGCTGGTTGTTAGATTTGGATGTGGAATACAGGGAGAGAGTGACAGAGGGAAGGCACACATTTCCGTGTGATTTAATTTCCAAAAAGTTTATCGTAAACAACATACTAGTGGCGAACAAGCCTCTGTGTATAAGCCACATACGTATGTATATTACTGTTTGAACCTTTCCTGTGGGCCAACTTTTGTGTCTTAAATAAAGCTTGAATGAATGAATACTTAAATATTTTTGTTTTAACTTAAGGATAGATTTAAGATATCCATGCTTTATTTGAGGATGTACTGTATGTGTCTGATCATTTTTACATCTTGTCCTTTATTTATTTGTTTATTTGTTTTATATTTCACCTCTTATACTTTTCTGTTTCAATGGGAATGCTGACTGAGGAACTCATAATGACATGGAGAAAAACAAATACATGTGCAAAGTCAATCATTAGAAGTACTCTCCAAATGCTCCAGCAGTTGATCTGATTCTCTCAGGTGGGTTAACAGCCATCAAAATGGATGGATGGCCAGAAGAGGAGTAGAGGAGGATGATGAGTATAATGTGAATCTCCAGCAGATCTGATAGCCTTTGTCTTATTGAGAAATGTAACATGGGAGATGCAGTAATCTTATTTATTTAAGAGCTTTAGAGGCTCACAATGAGAGGCTTTTAGCCTGAGCTGAGCTGCTGCCTTATCATTAGTGGAGAGGGAAGGCGATTAAGACCAAATTATAAAACAAAGAATTAAGTTCTGAGAGCCGATCAAGATGAGATCTCAGTTAAATGGAATCAATTAGGCAAAACGTGACAATGTCCGGACTTCACAATGGGGTGGGTGGAGTGGGTGGGGGGCGTACCACCGGAGAGACCAAAAGCAAATACATGTTTTGTATTTTCCTCATCGGCATAATTTGATCCCTGAAATTTAGGTTTACCGCTTCTGTAATTTGCAGTAGTCTGTGCTTAATTTTTCTAATAAAATTTTAACATAGAAATAATTTAAAAGAAGTTTTTAAAGAGAAACGTTACTCAACTACAGGACAACTGAGATTGAAGAATACCACAACCACAACAAAAATGATGGTGTGAAAAAGAAGCAAAAATTGAGATAACCTTTCCGTGGCGTTTACAGTCATGTATTGTAACGTAATGTAATGTGTGTATTTAATATATTGACTTCACGTGCAATGTTTACACTGTTTATGGTACTGTTTACCTTTATGTGTAATATTTACACCGTTTACAGTACTGTTTACACTGATGTGCAATATTGCACTGTCCATCTTATTTATTTCATTATATATATTGACTGTATGTGTTGTCACCTTTGCACTGTAGCCAGTCATGGCTTTGGGCACTTTAGTAATTTTGCACTTTCGGATTTTTCCATATTTATATTGTGTTATCAGTCGCCAATCAATGGCATTTCGTTACCAGATTCACTGTGTGTGTCTGTGTGATGACAATAAAGGAAGTCTAAGTCTAATGTTTCTTTTTTATTGGTCTCTCAACTGTTGCCAAAACTGCCCCCACCATTCCCAATGTCATTGCTTGGTCTCATCCATCCTATTAATCCTCAAGCAGGTTGCTGGGGAGCCAGTCGGTAGTACATCCTGGGTTTGTCATCAGCTCATTGCATGTACAAATGAAAAACTATCTAATTGTCACATTCACGTCTTTTAGGTTTTAGATTGACCAGTTACCCTATTAACTGGAGGAAGAACATACAAACTCCACAAAGAAAGGTTCATTCTAGCCAGTGTTGGAATGGAACCTGAGACCTAATGCCTGAGAGGTGTTAGTGCACTGCTCTGTGACATTCAGATCAGGTGTATCAATTTTAAGAATATTGTATAAAAATAATAACTGGCTTCAGAGAATGATCTTGACCATTTTTAAATGTAAAGTGTCTTTGAATAATTTAATTTAATATCTTATTCATTCATTTTCTGGGTGACTGGAGCCTATCCCAGATACTCAAGGCGAAGGTGAGGGTAACCCTGGACAAGTTGCCAGTTCATTGCAGGACCTCATTTTGTTTTATTTATTCTTTTTTTGTTGTTCAATTTGAAATACCTAATAAAGTAAACTCACAGTATGGACAGAAGACTCCTTCCATATACAGAAATGTCCTTATCCTTAATAACATAAATTGACTCTATATATGTAAGACTACCACAACATTGCCTAATGCGCAGCGGACATTTATCATCACTATGTTTCATATTGTTCTGCACCTCTGTTGTGAGATGTACATGTACTAGAATATGAAAAACGTTACTCTTAAAATCATTCTTTTTATGACCCACTTATGGAGGTGTTGTTGTGACCAGTTGGTGACTTATTTAATATGCAGTAGTTTGGCGGAACCAGCAGGTGGAACTCTACTCCAGTGCGAAAGGCAACAGTCAGGTCCCTAAAAGTCCCACTTCTTCTTTAGTTATGAAGATAGGCAACAAGAAAAAAGACGTGTCCTTCTGTTCCTTGTCTTGTCTCATTATGATTCCACTGTTTTAGGTATGGCGACCTTAAAAAATGATTAAAAAAAAACCAACCTAAATTAATATATATAGAAGGTGAGGTACATATGAATCAGTTTGAGGAGATTCTAAAGCGTTGTTGGCTGTGTTAGCAACATACCACCAAGAGTCGTATGGTCACATGTGTTAAATCTTATTGTGATGTTGTGTAGAGTCACTATTTGTTGTGCGTATATTGCCGAGTCATGTTCATGTGGTTCAAAGTTATTTTATGGACATAAGTTTGAGTAATGAAAATACTCGACAAGAAGACATGTCCTACAGTTCCTTGTCTCGTCTCATTATTATTCCCCTGTTTCAGGGCTTATAAATCATAGGTGGTATATACTATTTAGGTTATTTTTCTACGTGGTTTATTTTCAAAAACAATAAATAATTCAATAATAATATTATTACATGTCTTAAGTTCTGCAAGAGAAAAATGTGTATTTCACCCCCAGGTTTATGGAGATGTGCAATATACAATATCTCAAGATTTCAAGATGGCTGCTGCCGGAATTAGAAGAAGACAGTTGAACATCCACCACCAACAGAAAACTTTAAGAAAAGCTTGTTAAAAAGCTTGTTAACTAAACTATTCATGGACGTTGGGAATATTGGGGAATATTGATTTGTATTGGACAGAATTGGAAGTCAGTGAGAGAGTGTGTGCTGTTGGATATAATTACGTCTGTGTGGGCTTTAGATGTGCATCCCATAACTCAAACACTAACACTAAATCTACAGGTTAAGTGTTGTTTCAATGTTATTGTGTGTGTGTTTGATGGGTGGGGTTAATTTACTGACTAATTAATGCAGAGAGTGACTGACTGGGTGAAACATCATTCTCCCCTCCTCACCTCTCTTTTGTCAACTTTAAAGTGATCGTAGGAGTGTTAATAATTTGACCCCCCCCCCACCAAATGTCTCTTAAGTGAAGGGGAATGGGGAGCTTGTTTGAAGGCTGACCCTCCCCTCCTGTTTTTCCCCCTCTACTACCTCTTAGTCTCTCTTCTTCTGTTGTCTTCTTCTTTTTCTATCCTCTTTCATGCTCCACAGCCTCGACTCCTCCTTTTCAATCTGGTCGGCTCTTACAGAGCAAACGGACTGGAACTGCTGTTGTCCCCGCTGATGGGGGTAGATGAGGTTGGACAGGGGGGCAAACAAGGGAGGTTTAGAGGCATCTCTTCCTTTCCTTCTTACTTCCTTCCTAACTTCTTCATATGATTTCTTTTCGGCCATTTTTCACCCGTTTGTGATGTCATTCTAGCTGTGACAGTCTAGCTTTTAACCACATAGTGATTAGCTTTCTTTGTTTTCTTCATTGCAATAAGAGTAACCTCGACTTGTCATCAGTCCATCACAAGTTTCTCGCTCAATCCAAACTTTCTTTCTGTTCCTCAATTATCATTTTTTTGTTGCTTATTTCACTACTTGCAGCTTGTTATCTGCTGAATAGGATTTGATTTTCGGAGGCATGTTTTTTCAGTCTTTGTCAGATGCCATTATAAGTTGCCAGTAATGTTGAAATGTCAAATTTTCTGTGATACAGGAGTAGTGGCTACAAGTGGATTAACCGAGAGTACACTTGCGTGGTTGTCAGTGTGAAAATAGCGAACATTAAATGATATATTTTAGCATTTCATAGTAATATTAAGTACAATATTATAATAATATTAATATTTTAATTTACATATATCATCGCCCCTGAGGATAAGTCAAACTCTGAAGAAAAGTCAGGCTTATAGTCTGAAAAATACACTACTTAGATGTTGACAATTTGGGATTCCATAATAGTGGCATCATCTTCTTTATCACACCGGTAACCTTTCATTTGATCTTTCTTAATCATTCATTCATTCATTCATCTTCCAAATAATCATTCAATTGTCAAAGGTCATGGACTCAAATGAAACTCCATATATGACTTCTTATCAGTAACGGTTAGTAATTATATTTATATCTCTAACCATTTTCTTGGAGTTATCCATTAAAATACGGCACATTATGAGTAAAGGCCCTTGACGCCAACTCACCGCTGATCCCCATTTTACACTTAGATGAAAAACATGGCAATGGTTTGGTCATATGTGAATGAGGGCTTTGATGGATATAGATAGATATATATGTACCTTGATTTTGAGTATATTGAGAGGAGTTTTTATTTAATTTATGAAAAAACAAAAAATAGCATAGACAGTCACAACAGTTGTACTTCAAATAGAGAAGGAACAAACTTGTGAATTGACTATTACTTGCAGTGAGATAAAAAATGTTGTGATGTGTGAACTGTAGGCCTGATTGGAATTGATTTCAACTTTGGAATGTGAAAAAATTCCTCCTAGCACTGAGAAGTTCGAAAGTATGCAACAACAAGAGATCTAACAACAGATAGAAATGGACCAAGAGTGTTATATAAACGTGCGGAGGACCCAAACGCAGGACAGTCTTGGAAAACAAGGAGTTTTATTCCAGGGCGTGTTGTTGTGATACAGAGTAGTGAGTACGATAAAAGAACACAAAAGCATCCCAGGCGTAACGGAGCAGTGGCAGTGGGGGCTCACACGGACGCACTGAAAAAACACACACGAGAAACATAACATTAGTAAAATCCCAAAAACACCATGATAGACACAAACAGGTCTCGAGGCTCCAAGCCCCTCGAGGACCGAGAGTGTACCGCTGATCAACTCTTCCGTGCAGACCGCCTCCGTCTCTCCATAAGTACTGCCCGTGATGAGTGGGGATGCGCAGCAGGTGTGGGTGCGTCTCCCAGCATCCCAGATGTGTTAACCAAACTCACACCACCTCCACCGGACCCGAAAGTCCCACCCATACACCACAAAGAGTGTTCAATGATCTATCGGTACAGTTTCTGTACCCCTGGGCTCTACAGTGTATAAAATTAGTCAAACCCCAAGTCAACATTTGATGCACAAAACCATTAAAAACAAGAAGAAGAAAAAAGGAAGAGGGAGGAGGTGAAGTGAAGCAAAAGGGAAGTGAAGGCAAACACATTCTTCTAGGCGTTAACCCCTTGACAGTGACAAGGGTTGGTATTTTAAAGTTTAATTCAAGTCAGACTTACTGATTGTAAAGGACTTTTCTCTGAAAACAGACAAAGCTTCATTCCAATAGTTTCTAGCAGGACGTGACTAAGTAACAACAGCAGTGACGAGAAGATCATGGGCTTCACAGCAGCAGCCGGCAGCCTTATCCTCCTCCTTCTCTCTGAATCAGGTACTGTATATTTTCATGATTACAGCTAATATATCTATTTAGCCACTATACATTTTTAAAAATTGATCCTTAGCCTCTCTTCAGTTGAGATTGTTAGTGATCATTACAGTCTTCTGTATTCACATTTTTCACTGTATAACTGATTCTTATTTAGAACTTTTTAAAACACAAAAATGCCTTTTCTACCTGACAGCAGTGTCTTACTCCTTTTGTTTTCATTGTATATACTGCTGCTGTCTGAACATTTTCTCAGCAGAAGAATGAAGAAATAGATGAAAAAACCCATTTCTCTTTCTTGTTTCGCAATTAACCTATATAGGAACTCTTAGTTTTGTCAATTTTGTTTTGCCTGAAATTGGAGTATTAAGTTGATGGAAATTTTTTTGCTTTTTTTAACAAAATGAATGATATTTCCACAACTTTTGTTAAGTCCTTTTTAAAGGATACAGACTGTAAAGTTCACAAAAGGCACATTTGTTACTGAAGCAAAATTGATTCAGAAAACATATACAATAGTTTGACAAAAACTCACAACAAAACAGTAATTAATTAATTTATTTATTTATTGGAATTAACCATTTTTCAATCTCATGTCACTATTTCACAAAGGAAGGAACATTTTCCAATTCAAACATATTTATGTAGGCAGATAGTTGAAGAAAAGGAGAAGAGATGTTGCAGAAAACAATATTTTTCATCAGCAAGATCTTACAAATCACGTAGAATATTGAATGTATTTGTTATGTGAAATGCTAGTACATGACCCTCAAGAGTAACAGAGGTCTTCGACATTTATATGGCGATAGACTGAAAATCAGGAAAGGCCTATATCAGTAAGTTGCACAAAGATGATCAAAATTTAATTTTGTTATATCTTCATAAATTAAAATGGAATATTTATAATGCATTTAATGCACATTTTGAAGTTTAACATTGTAAAATGTAGAAAAAGAAACAAAAAATCAAGTAATTTTATTTACTATGAGTGTTTCTTATGAGGAAAAAAATGTAAAAAGAGAAAATGGATACATCTTTTTAATTACCTGTATATTTTGATTATATTTTGATATTATCATCTATCTTTTTAACCATTTGTAACAAAGCTTTGAGCTGATGCTGCTTGTGATGCAACTCATCCTTGACAATTTTGCTCAAGATCACTTTGTCTGAAAATAGTGCTCATGCTCCTATTAACAAATTTTATGACTTTTCTGATATTTGCGCCACATTTCAATGGCATTATTATATTATTCAATTATAGCTACAGTATTATCTATGGAAAAAGGGTTTGATAGTGTGCAAAATGTGAGGGTGATGTTCATGAATTAAAATTATTTATATGACAACAACAGTGCTGATGTAGAAGACTGTACCTTATATTTCATTTGTGTGCTTTTAGCCAAAGACTCCCAATTACCACTGTATTATATGAGTTCCTTTTTCTCACGTACTGCTGTTCACGTACAGTTCTTACTGTTTGTATACAACTCCCTTGAAATATTTTGACACCTTCTGTTCAGTTTAGGCTAGAAAATTTGACTTAACTTCACAAATAATCAATATTTAATTATCCAAAGGTTTTACTTTTTTTAAACACAAATAAAAAATATGTCTTACTTCCCCTTTAAAGATAATTACACATAGCCATTTTTTTTACATAATAGAAGTTTTTCTGATGTAATAGATTTATTTCCGTCTTACTGCTTTGACCCCATCTTTTATATCCATCCATTTCAGTTCACGTGCCTCACGCTAAAGAAGAACAATGTGAAGGAAGATTTTTTGATCCAGTCATGTCTCTCAGAGGTAATATTTATTTTTGTCAAACGTTCATTTCTCAGGAATGCCACTGTCAAAGTCAGTGTAGACTAAAAATGTCATTTCCATTTGTTCAGACCCAAAACTCCAGGTGAAAGAGAAGAGAGGAGGGCTCCTCATTGCTTCCTGGACAAGCCTGCACTGTGTCAGCCAATGCTGTCTGCCCAGTCAACCCTCTTATATCTGGTACAGGAATGGACTCAGAATTGATGAAGAAAAATCATCAGTTTATCGTAACTTCTTTAACAATCTAGAAAGTGTCTACTGTGCTGTTGAGGGACTGGAGAGTTTCCCCTCTCCTCAGTTTTGTAAGTGTTTCACAGACCTCAGGCCTCATGTACAAAGACTCAAGTGGACTTCATATTGAAACCTGGCATACGCTTGAATCCAGAAAACTCCTTACAAACAAAAAAATCCAGATGTACAAAACTGCGCACATTTTTTTGTTTACCCCAGTCAGCGTGGAATCGGCTGCATATGTTTGCGTACCCTTTCCACACCCCTATTCAAATATGCAAATGAGTATAAACAGGGTCTCCAGGTGGGATTCCCCAAGTCAGATAATGTGGCTGTGAAGCGGAGGACTGTCAACGCCATTGTAGGTGTCACTGGCCACAGTAGTTGGCTGTAGCTGTGGGCATGTGGTGGTGATGAAAGACCTGGAGGGTAATCAGAATACCCTTTACTGTCAGGAGCACAGTACAAGTACAGTACAAATGAAATTCGCCTGTCCACACAACAGGGGATGAAATAGACCATACAGGAACACAGGGTGAGTCAGAATCAAATACAGCATTACATTGTGAAAGAAGAGGATGAAAAAGATCAACCCGGCCCGTGCCCTATAAGTTTTAATATTATGACTGACATCAACAGCAATAAATGCACATATCAGCCTTTGTCCCAAATGCCGTGCCCAGTAGGATCGGCATCAATGCCAATATTGCGTCTGTTGGTGTGGTGGAGGAGGGGTTTGCTACAGTGAGAGGGAATGCCAGTGTCTTAATTGTTCATGTGTCTGATGTGTATATTACTCTGATGAATGACCTTTTTCACATTATTAACAGTTTCCATCATCACCTCTGAGTGTCACCAATGGATCAAATGCACTATAAATGTTTGTACGCTAGCTGTGGAGTTAACATGGAGCACCACACATTTCCACGGTCATTTCACTCTGGTACATCTGAATGTGATTATATAAAAGTTTGTACGCCAGGTTTTTTTTATGCGTAGACACGTTTTGTACATGAGGCTCCTGGAGTTTTTAAGTGATATTGCCTCATCTGTTGTCAGTCTGCTATCAACAAAATTTGTTGACTTTTTTTTTCAGGTGTCGATGGGAATACCTGCAATGATTTGATTTACACAGAACAAGAAATTATTGCCCTCAGTGGCTCGTATGTGGATATTTCTTGTACCTACAGCGGGAGCGAATCTGATGGATTGGAGTTTTGGTTCAGTCCTGAGCGCAGTCATCTGTGGAGAAATCTATCCACGCCTGAAGACCTCGGAAAAGACCCCCAGTTTGCAGGACGTGTTATGACTTCTGTTAGGAATGGACGCTTCACTCTGAGGATCACCAACCTGAGGGACACTGATTCCGCCCACTATCGCTTGAAAATTGGTGACAGATTTGACATTTTACCTGGTACAACTCTGAGAGTTACAGGTACTGACCAATACCAGACGGAGAAAAAAACAAAGTACTTGAACATAAAGTTGTCTGATTAATATGTGATTCTGCCAGAAGTAAACTGGATTATCTCCCACTTTATTTACGGAGGAGTGAAGTAGCACAGTACAAGTGCTGTCAATATGAACAATTTCTAGCTGATCCAGAACTGGCAACATATTTTTCATTTTATTTCCACCATATAAGTCCACCATTCCTGACCTTACTTTTGACGATATAACTTCATATTTAGTTTTCAGTCATTTTTCATTCATTCCATTCAATTTTTCCTGGACCCTGGTCATATCCATCGTGATAATAGATCTGAACCGGTATGGACACTGAAATTCCATTAACTGCAAAAGTACTGATGATAGAACTATGAATCCAAACCTTGGTCAAGTAACTGATTTGCATTGAATTATATTTATAGTTTTCCCCATCTCTGTGTGCAGTTAAAGGCCTGTTGTTTTCTCATTTCCAGCTCTGCACGTACAGGTGATCAGAATAACAACCACCCAGAATCCAACTGAAGTAGAGCTGAGGTGTCAGAGCAGCTGCAGTCCATCCAGTCCTCTTGCCTATGTTTGGTTCAAAAATGGACAGAAACACAGGACAGAGAACAGCTCTACTTATACAGACCAGTTTCAACCTGGGGACAATGTCTCCTGTGCCTTCACAGGATACGAAGATTACCGCTCTCTTTCAATTGGTAAGTTCATTCCAGTATCAATCCTCCATATTCTTCAGTTCCAACTGTCTGAGTCAAGACCAAGGCAAAATCCCAATTCATGCCTTGACCCCACCCTTTAACCCCCACCCCTACATTTTGCATGTTCAAATGAAGGGGTAGGGATATACCAATTCTCAATGAGTCGGAGGAGAAGGGCTAGTGGGGATGGCTATTTGGCCCTCAGAACAGAGATGTTTCAGGACCACAATGCAAATGTGTTACTGCATTTCTTCAATTTGCAGGTGATGGTCATAAAAAGATGTCCAGCGATTGATGGCGTGGTGAATTCTTTCACGGAATCACTGCATCTGTTTATGGCCACATCGATGACACAACAGGTCTCAAAGAGTTATTTTATTCCATAGAGTAATGTTTCAACCTCTAACTATTCCTACTCCATTTCAAGGGGTAGCGCCAAGTGCAAGAGCAAAGGCCTGAATTGGGATCGGGCCTAAATCAAGACTAGACCAGACATACAGTGAAGGCATTAAGGTCTGCCTGTTTTCACACTGGTTATTGCAAGTAGATATATCACACTAACATTTTCTCACCACATGTCCTGTCTGAGACCATTTTCAGACCTTGCATAAATATATCATCTTTGAGTATCCAGTCACCTTTGCACAGATTACCTGAATAAGAATGTGTAAGAACACTACGAATGCATTTGTATCTGATCATTCAATGAGGGTCTGGGATACATTTGTCCTCATTCTAATAAAAAATTGTTGGATTTTTTGGCCATCATTGTAGTTACATGGATGAAGCCCTAATATCTCTGCATGTCCAGATCCCTGCAGGCGTCCCTCTGTGTCTGTGTCCGTCAATCCATCCGGTCAGATTATGGAGGGCAGTTCAGTGACTCTGAGCTGTAACAGTGATGTTGAAGTAGCGGCGAATTACAGCTGGTACAAAGAGGATGAAGACTCACCACTAGCATCCGGACAGAACTTCACTATAATGCACGTCAGACTTGAACACAGTGGGAATTATTACTGTGAAATTCAGGACAGCAAAGGACGATACAAATCCATGTTACATCTGTCTGTTATTACAGGTGAGTCAGTGACCTCACCCACTATAAATAAACTGACTCACAGCCAAAAGGAATACAATTTGATTTTTCTTTATTATTTCAATCATGCATTTTAATGTCTATAGGTCCAGACAACTTGACTGTTCTGATAACGAACATCATCAGACTGACTGTGCTGGTCCTGTTGCTGCTTTTTGTGCTTCTGGTGAATCTGTCGGCAAGGTAAAACATCCACAATCTGTCAGTGTCATCACTGATAATAACAATATGGATATTTCTCTGTTTGTGTCTGAGGTTCATATTTCTGTTCCTGATTATATCCAGAAAGAAGGAAGAAAAAAGTCAGCGTTTCAATACTGAACCAACTGAATCTGTCGAAATGAGGGAGAGATGGATGAACCCTGGGCCACATTAAGTGAATAAAGGTACAAGACCTTTATGATTTGTTGAATCATAAAGTTAGTCTCTCAAAGTTGTGAAATCTTGAACATAAATTTCTTGTTTTAAAGGTTCAGATTGGCCAACTTGTGTTTGTGGTATAAGTGGGATGTGTTCTGTCAGTGAGGACAGCTCCATTTAGATGCTCACACTAGCTGGAGTGAAACATCATGGACTGTGTTTGTGTGTGTGTGTCAGTAGTGGATCAGTGGAGGAACCGTAACGTCACCCATGTGTTTTTATGAGTTGCCATTTTGAAGTCAGTCGTTAACAATTTGACTGTTGTCATGTTGGATCTTCAGAGCCAGAATTGACCACATTTGGACAAAAGGGGTAGAACTATGGGGTCAGATGTGACCTAATGGTTTAATGACTATAGGTAAAAAGCTTCAGTATAAGGTGGTAGTTTTTTCACGTTTTTGTTGTTTTTGGGACCATTTGTTTATGTCCTTTTATTTGAGTTTAAGTTTAGAATTCTGCCCACTCCTTTTGAACATGTACTAATCCTGCGTAAGCAAATTGTTGATTTTGTTTTCCTGTCTATTAATTTTATGTTCACATAAACCTTCTAATAATCATATATATAATAAACTTAACATACCACCACTGCCCACAAGTCCAGGACCACAGTGTTACAAACTCTAACAGCTGTGTAAGCCAATTGTTGATTTTGTTTTTTCTGTCTTTTACTTTAATGTTCACATATACCTT
>JAPTHA010000001.1:18566499-18581385 GCA_029814585.1 Gymnapogon annona
TGCATTCACTCCCCTAGAGCATGTTGTGTATATATATATATATATACACAACATGCTCTAGGGGAGTGAATGCAGAATATACAGTATATATATATATATATATATATACCTATTTAGCCCTGTCATGCAGAATTTTTGTTTTTTTTAAAAAAACATTTAGCTTCAATATTTTAATTCCTGTGAAAAAAAGTCATTTTCGCCTTAAAAGTGGGGGTACAGGGGGAAAGGATTTTAATCTTTAAAAGACATTTTGTAACGCATACATACAGGGTATTGCAAAAAACCCAAACATGCTTGTACATACAGACAAACAAGATTTTTGTTAGGAAATATAAAATGCACGCATGCCATGTGCATGTTGTTCTGTTCCTCATGCTGATTGGCTCTTGGAGAGAAGTATTTCAGCATCTCACCTTGTCCGTTGTCAAGTAGTCTTGTGTTTCTGTCATTCACTTTGCTCTAAGTACTGTCCACTTTGTGTGTTGACATATAAAAGTCTGTAGGAAGTTATTATATAGGGGAACATAAAGGGGAAGGGTTAATATACACTGAAATGGTATAATAACTATCATCTCTGATGTTTTCTTTCGGCTTTTTCCCTTCTGGGGTTGCCACAGCGAATCCAATTCACATATTTGATTTGGCAGGACTTTTTACATCGGATGCCCTACCTAACACAACCCACTGGACGCTCAGCCCAGGAATCAAACCCAGGTCCCCTACGCACCAGCCCAGTGCCTTACCAACTGAGCTATCCAGCCGGCTAATAACTATCATCTCTACTTCACAATTTTTCCCTTCCTGTAGGGAGGACTTGGAATGTGACTTCTGCAACAGGAGAGGAATCACTGTATAGGAACCACTCATTCATTCATTCATTCATCTTCCAAACCCGCTTCATCCTTTGCAGGGTCACAGGGATCACTGGAGCCTAACAAATTATTCGAACATGTTTCTGACACAAATTGGTTTTTATGTGAAACTGGCAAAGTAAGGAAGAATAGAAAGAATTTTATGACAACAAAAACTGGCAATTGTTTTGTAACTGCTACAATTATAGCCAAAGGTTTTGGCAATGACAAAGCTTTTCTTTTCATTAAAAGAAAAGTTTTCCTTTTTTTTAATCTCCATGTCTTTCTGAGATGCATTGAGACTAATGCAATAGCAGTTGTTTCACTCTCTGTGCACAGCAATTAAGAGTGCTGCGCGTTACCTCTGTTTCCTGCAGCCAAGAGGAAAAAAAGGTAAGACGGTGCTTTTTATTGCCATGTACAAAGAACAAAGCAACTAAGTGGCTGGATAGCTCAGTTGGTAAGGCACCGGGCTGGTGTATAGGTGACCTGGGTTCAATTCCCGGGATGAGTGTCCAGTGTGGGTCCTTGGGCAAAACCCTTGATGCTGCTGCCTACAACTGTATTGTGCTGATCCCAAGCCTGGATAAATACAAGGGTTGTGTCAGGAAGGGCATCCTTCATATCCTTAAAAACTCCTGCCAAATCAAATTCCAAATTGGTTTTGTGTGGCAACCAGAGGGGCAAGGGGGAAAAAAAGACAAAAGAACTCAAGTCATTTTAGGTTTACAGCTTTTATTGGCAAATTAATCAGAATTAAGCAAAGCAGTCATTTGTATGATTCCAAAACATCTGGCCATGACTGATCTGAATAATGCCATCTCATACATCATATGTTATGAGAGTGATTGATTTCTTTTGGTTTTTTCCCTTCCAGGGTCACCACAGCGAATCCAGTTCGCATATTTGATTTGACAGTAGTTTTCACGTCAGATGCCCTTCCTGACACAACCCAATGGATGCCCACAGCTGGAATCGAACCCGAGAATGCACCAGCCCGGTGCATTGCCAACTGAGCTATCCAGCTGGGGATCATATGTTATGAGAGTATCTGTAGTTATTTTCGATGAGATGCTGTCTGAGGATGGTAAACAGTGTTAAACATGCTCAAAGCATTGTCAATGATGGTGAAGAGTTGAGGAGAAAAACCCAAATTCAGGATTTATTGTCTATAATTTAATCCAATGTCTGCAGCTTTTTTCGTTTTGTTTTGGGGTTTTTTCATAGCTGATTTCATTTTAGAGGTGACATGGCAGCGACTTGTGCTTCACAGCAAGAAGGTCCTTGGTTTGATTCCAACTCTGGACAATGGTGGGACCTTTCTGTGTGGAGTGTATGTGTTCTCCTTGTGTCTTCATGGGTTCTCTTTGGCTATTCTGTCTCCTCCCACCATCCAAAGGCATGCAGTGGTTGGTTAAATAGTTCTAGATGGCCCATAGGTGTGAATGTGAGTGTTTGTCTTTCTGTCAGTCCTGAACAAGCGACTCGTCCAGGGTGAATCCCGCCTTCACCTTTAAGTAGCTGGGATAGGCTCCAGTGACTCCAAAATCCATTAGTTAAAAAGATGGATGGGTTTTGATTTATGTAAATTACATTTCTGATGTTTTAATGTCGACTTAATAAAGTTCAGCCAAATGTAACCCATAGTGATATCAAGACAGGAAAAAAAGACAACTATGATTTGTTAATTTGTTTTTAAAAAAAACTAATGCCGTCCAGAAGAGTATCTATTAATAAAATTCAGCATTTTCTATTGAATTTAATAGGGAGGTTCGTGCTGCCTGGTTAACTGTCCAATTTAAAACATCTGTGTCTGCTCCATCAGAAATGTACAAGAAAATGTAAAGTACATTAATCTGAGATAAGTTTAAAAAAACACAACTTTATTAAAGTTAATATCAGTTCACATAAATGCTTTTACATGCAAATACTTTTTTTCCAGGTGCTTTATTTACCATTACATCTACAACTAGTATAATTTACATTAACTTTTAACTGTTTGTGGTAACAGGACTGTGCTGATTTTTTAGATGTGATGATAGCAGCAGGAAGGAAATAAGTAAAAAATGTAGCTAAATGTGCAAATTTTATGTTTATAACGTTCATGTGTTCTACTTAAGAATCTGCATCTCAACAATGTTCACAGCCAGTGTTACATTGCAAACTGTCTTTACTATGTAATATCACAGTCGGATGCGGCTTTTATATTTAATTGCTGCAAACATTTATAGAATTATCAGATGATCCCCTGGGGAGAATCATAGTTTTTGATTTGTCTCTCATCTCTTGGGCTAAAAGGTGTTAAACACAGCTTGCCTTTAGCAAGAAAAAGAAGAGATGGGGTTGCGAAATGGACTTTCGGACCCCAAAATACATCTCCTCTACTTTTTCAGTAAAATGATTTTTCTATTCTCCTCAAAATTATTTGGAATTTTAAGTCCTCTATAATTGGGCCTATATTTTCCCAGCCTGCTGCAGCCGTGCTTATCAGTGAGGGGTAAGAATTAAGACCACATAGGGAACCAAATAACATTTTTAAAAGCTGGGAGACTTAAGTAGAAAATTGGCTTAGGATGCAGATAGCAAAGTCAACAATGGGAACATATATCCCAGCTCGGAGTGATTGAAGTCCCTGTCTTTCTGATGAACAAAGTGTTTGATTTTCACCACGGCTCTTACATAAACTGCTAACTTGATTTCACACTCCGGATCTGAGTGTGACAACAAACACTTTAATTAGAGGAAGATGATGCAGGGTAGGGGAGGAAGGGGGGAAGGAAAAGGTGGTAGACGGTAACAAATCCCCAGTGCACTGCAGATAGTCTAAATATACAGCTGACATAGTGAAATATATCCTTTTTTTTCTTTGCGTCCCCTACTTTTCATATCTTATTATTTTTCTCCTTATTCTCCAGCTGAATATTTTTGCATATAAAACCGGGTGCTATCTCACCCAAACGTACTTTGTTAATTTGCATCAGTGAGGGTTTTTTTTCTTGGTGGTGGGAGCGTGGGGGGTATGAGTTTCACAATTAGGCCTTTGTAGTTGTGATCTGGTCCAGATCATGTACCTGCCATCTTGGTCTATCGCAACCTCAGTGGTACTTTGTAGCCTTTTAAACCGAGTCTCTCCACACAGCAAGATTATCTCCTTTCAAAGTGGCTCCATCTGCTAACTAGTTGTTTATACGCTGATGGAAGAGAAAAAGGAAAGGAATGGATAAATAAGACCAACAAAAAGCCCCACACTTGATCCTAGGATGCTATTGAGCAGCCGGACAGATCACCAGAATTGATAAACGCCATGCCAATCGAGCAGTCCACCTTCCTCTGTACCTCGGCCCCCACACCCACCTCACCACTTCTTACTTTGGGCTATATTGGTCAGCAAATAATCAAAGCACTTTTTTTTCCATCGGAGGGGATTAGGAAAGCGAAGCTTAGCCCGCCGGACCAGACACTAGCGGGGAGGCCAGGGGGTCTCCTTATCAGGGCTGTGCTGCTACAGGACAGATTGCTTTCACTGTCGACCGTCTGTTGGGAAGAACAAAGACACACTGGCGCTGCCGCCATAATGCCCTGGCTCTGGCGGGACACTGAGGGTGAATGGACTAAGGGAAAAGACCTTATGTATTCATTAGGATGAGCAGTCAGATCATACATGCCTCCACCTCCCTCCTTTCTCCTTCTCCTGCTTCCATCCATCCCTCTGGCCTCCATTAAATGGGGTTAATTTCTCCTTCCCAAGCTGTTCTCTCTGATTTTGCAGACAAGGGATAAATATACTGATGTATAAGCCTATGTAGGTTCAATTGCAACTTTTATTGTATTCAGGACAATAACAAACTCCAAAGGGGGGGGGGCAATGCAATGGTGGTGGGCATAATTTCCCGTAAAACCTGATTACTTTGACTATTAGTTGCAGAAAGTAAGTCAGACATAATGAAGTGAAGCATTTTGCATCACATTCCCATATACCTTATGCAACATGTAGAATCAGCTGAACAGTGTGTTGGAGAAAAACTACTCAGATCTTTTACTTGTGTAAACAGTAGTAATACAGCTATGCATTACTGTCTGTTAACAGTTAAAAAAATATAAAAAGTATTAGCAACAAAGCAGTGGCCATGGCTCAGGGGTAGAGCAGGTTGGCAGTTCGAATCCTGGTCATGTGTTGTGGTGTCGTTGGGCAAGACACTTCATCCACTTTAGCTCCAGTGTGCCTCCACTGGTATGAATGTGTGAATAATTAGCCCTGCAATGACCTGGTGACTTAAGAGTTACACTCTTGAATATCTGGGATAGGCTCCAGTGACCTCCCTGCAACCCTGTAAAGGATAAAGATCATTCAGAAAATGAATGAATTAGCAACAAAAAATTATTGCATATTTTTTTCTGGTTCAGTAACTATGACTGGTAAATCATTTTCTGTTACACTGTTAGATTATTAATGTTATCCATGTTACCAAAGCATGTTTCTGTTGAATGTGTAGATTTGTTGAACTACTGTCTATCAGTTTTAGAAACAGGACCACCAGGGAGATGTGAGGGCTCATTAAATGATTAAGGTCATTTAATGTGAGGGGTGTCATGATTCATGTGTGTCAAGCCCAGTTTGTGTGTTTCCTGTTGTGTATTGTGACTTCCTGTCTGGTCCTTTGTTCCTCTCCTTATGTTTCACACCCAGATTCCCCTTCACCTGTGTCTCGTTTCTCATTATCCTCATTTGTCGCACTTGGACTCCCTGTGTATAAAAGTATGTGTGTGTTCCCCTGTCTTTTGTCAGATCATCGAATGTCTTGCCCTGGTAAAGTCTTCCTACTCCTGTCTTGCCTAGTCTGAAATACTTTAGTGAGTATGCCTTGTGCTGTAGCTTTGATTTATGAAAGTTAATTAGTAAGTTTGTTCTTTCCCTAGTCTTTGATTTGTTGTAAATTGAAACTTTTTGAACTAGTATGTTTTTGCCATGTAAGTGTGATTTTGTGTTATAGTTTTTAATTTGGGATTTACCCATTGTGTGAATTTTTTGTGAAATAATATCCACGCCTTTTCCCTGCATCGCTTTTTGTTTGAATGATAAATTATAGAGATAAGATTGAATATTGCTTGTTCCTGAGGGAACCTTTAATAAACACACTTTATTTTTGTAACTCTAAATTGGTCTGCGTCTGGGTTCGTCATCGAGAGTTCTAACAGAACGATCTGACCCAAAATGGCCCAGCAGACCTAGAAACCTTGAAAAATATAATACTCACTCAGGGGGAGAGTATCAAACAGCAGAAGGATCAGGTTGATTTTCTGCTCCGTGATATGTCGGTACCCTCCTCATGTCAGAACGCAGTGGGTCCTCAATGGTGGCTCAGGTGGGCCAGCTGAGCCAGCAGATGCATGAGGTGATGGGCCAGCTCAGACCGCCAACTCCCGCAGCCGTGGCGTTTCCCCAGGCCGTTTCTCCAGCGGGTCAACCATGGGTGATGGCCTCGTCTAGACCTCTTCGTCTGGTGGTACCTGAGCATTTTTCCAGAGAAGCATTGACCTGTCGTTCATTCCTGGTACAATGTAATCTCCATTTTGAAATGAACCCCGGATCCTTCCCCACGCCATGCTCCAAAGTCCCGTTCATGCTGTCACACCTGACCGGACGTGCAGCTGCTTGGGCGACTTTGGAAAGGGACGGGATTTGCGGTTTGTGACTCGCTTGAAGTTTTTCCGCTCACCTGAGGAAGATCTTCAGTCACTCGCATCCAGGTCGTGAAGCTTCTCAAGCTCTGAAAAGGCTGGTTCAAGGCAAAAGGACTCTCCCGGATTACGCCATCGACGTCCGCACGTTAGCAGCAGATAGCGGGTGGAATGAGCTGGCTCTGATCGACGCATTCCTCGAGGGGTGAATGACTCTCTGAAGGACCAATTAGCACCGCCAACATTCCGCCGGACCTGGATGGGGTGATGGCACTAGCCATATGGCTTGACAATCGGCTGCAGGACCAGAGACATCAACAAAGTCAGCGGGTTGATTCTCCTGATAGCCAGGGGGGTCACTCAAGATATCATTGTCACAGTGTGCCTGAGCAGGAGACGGGACTTCTGACTTCTGGGGAAGAGCCGATGCAGATGGGACAGACCAAACTTAGTCCAGAGGAACGAGAGCACTGTCTTCAGGAGGGACAGTGTCTATATTGTGGGGAAAAGGGACATCTGGCTTAGAAGTGTCCAGTTTGACCGGCCTAAGATTTTGTTCACTACAGCCCCGATTCTCAGTTTTCTGGACCCAGAGCGGTGGGGGAAGTTGATGCATCTAATAAGTGAGTGGGAGCTGTGTTCTCTCAGAGGTCCTCACAGGATGGCAAGATCCACCCTTGCGCATACATGTCCAAGAAGACTGAATGCAATTATGACGTGGGTAACCCCTAGAAACCGATTTGTAAATCTACTTGTCATCTACATAACAGTGATAGTTGACACCAAGTGGTTCCAGGAGGTGATTGGCGAGTAACATTTGCAAAAGTGTTGAATAAAAACTTTGGATTGTTTTTGTTAATGTTAATCAGTGTAGACAGATAAGAGACTTTGGCAGCAGAGAGCATGCGTTTGTACTTCTGAAGGCTGAGCACCATTTCCTTTCCAGTTTCCTGCAGACCACGCACAAGTAGTCTCCTTTCAGTCTCCATGTGTAGAGGAGACGTTTCACATTGCCATGCCATGTTAACAGGTTCCCTGTTATGATTCATTTTTTGTCTAGTCATGTTTATGTGTTTCCTGTTTTATTCTGTGACTTCCAGTCTGGCCCTGCGTTCCTCTCCTTATGTTTCAGATAGTTTCACACCCAGATTCCTCCCCACCTGCGTCTTGTTTCTAATCATCCTGATGTGTCGCACCTGGACTCCCTGTGTATATAAGACTGTGTGTGATTCCGTCTTTTGTCAGATCGTTGAATGTCTTGTCCAGTGAAGCGTTCCTCATCTTGTCTTGCCTTGTACAAAATTCTCAGTGAGTATGCTTACTGCAATAGTTTGAGTTTCTCGAATTTTTGATTGTCCTTATTTCTAGTTATAGTCTTGAATGTGTTTTTGTAAATTGTTAAGAATTCCTCGATAGAATGATTTTTCGTTATAGTTTTGAATTTATTATTTACTGGTTGTGGGAAATTTGTATTAAGATTATTCACATGTTTTTGAGCGTCAATTTTTAGAATTATCGAAACCATTTTGAATTAATTACTGTAAGTTCTTGGATAAACCTAAAAATAAAACCTTTTTTTTTTTTTTAAAAACTACTTTGGTCTGCGTCTGGGTCCGGTGTCAAGGGCGTTTTGCCCAACAGTCTCAGCATTATACATTTATAATGTTAACAATAACATCCGTCCTGCTTTTATCAAAATTTACACCATGGTTTTATATCATCAAAATGTCCATATAGCCTTATGTAGACATTTGGGTTGGAAAAACCTATAACACCCAATAATTTAGTGTAGACTATGCATGATAGTATTGTCTTAACAATATCGACCATGGACATGAGCACAAAACCTGTGGTATTAGTCTAAAGTATGACGTATAGATGAAGAGGAAAAAGATTTACATTAATTGAAATCATCTTTCAAGTTCAATCGGTGACAACACAAATAAAACACAGTTGAAATGAATTAGTCCATCTCTCACTGTATATTTCCACCGTTAATACAGATCAAAAAGTTTCTTTGGGTCATTAAATGGGATTCTTTATTATATAACTTATGTATCTGTCATCAGTAAGAAAATTCCACTGTATTGTTTTTATCATTTGAACAAAAACTGGCTTCAACATATCTGATATTTTAACACTTTTATACATACATTTCAGTCCCTGTACATTTTCGCAATTGGTTACTTTTAGTCACTACTTCCACCATCTGTTCTTCCACTACACTATATAACCTGTGTCCTGGTGCCACCCTTTCTTTCTGACTTTGAAATAACTCTCTGTAATTTTATGCTTCACGTCTGAGAGCGTGCACTTTCTCGTCTACAGGGAGAAGTACGTCCTCATAACATGCTTCATTTTTTGTGTTTATGCTGTTTGTACAGAAAACCTGCTCTAAGTTGAGGCCCTCATTTTTTGGACGACTGAGACTTTAAGTGGTTGCTTGTTATTAGACTTTGGAGCTGTTTTGATAAATACTAGCTATCCCTACTGTTTTCCAAAGAAGAAACTTGTCACCCCGTGCAATGACAAGGATCATTGAAGTGTTTTTAATTGTTGTCAGACAACACTTAAGCTCATGACACAGACCAGGGGTGTCAAACATGCGGCTCGCAGCCAAAAACAGTCCGGCCCACGGGATGAACTGGCAAAGTGCAGAAACTCTACTGATATATTCACAGTCAAAGATATAAAACATTGTAGTATAAAAGAATCTTCAGAATAAAATCTTCTGTGTGTTGGATAATTCAAATAACATAACTTCCTTATGTTTACATATACAAACTATACTTTCACAAAACAATTACACCATGAACCAGATATAAATGGGTCTGTAATAGGTGTAACCAACATGAAATTTCAATAAGAATTTTAATTTTAACAACAGCATCCATTGCTAAATGTTTTGTGATCCACTGTTATTTGTAAGATCTAAGGCGATTATATAAATGTGAAGCAAAATGTTTGAAAAGTACAACGTTGGAGTTTTCGTTTAAATTAAATAATGCAATATATCCGGGACTGGTTCATAGATTAACCCTTAATAGTGCATTAAAATGTAAACTGAGTCACTTTCACTAAGCTGTCCCTTGACATTATAGAGAAAGATCGGGAAATTCTGCGATTTAGACCTAAAAGTACACGATGGTCCTACACAGTGTGTGCTGACACAGATGGACAGGATAAACACACACACACACACACACACTTGGATGACAGCAGATTCACTGCTGATATTGCTGAAGGATTTGTTGACCATAATAAAAGTAGACTGATCCTTTAACTGTACTTGTACACACCTTAATCCAGGTGTACTCACTCCTGTGTTTGTGTCTGCTTGTCTCTATGTAACATAATTTGTGCAAAAAGAGCTGTCAGGAAATCTCCTTAAATCACTATAAACACTCTCCCTGGCAGCCATGTTGTTGCTCTGACATCTCACCCCAATTTGCGTCACACTAATTCCAAGTTTTGAGTTACATCTTCTCTTTCTTTTTTTGTTTCTCTCTCTCTCTCATTTCTCTTCATCCGTCCTTTTCCACTCACTCTTTCCCTCCCTGTGTTTCAGACCCTCTGGGCTTTTGGCTCAGGTCTTGTGGAGAAGAAAGGCAATATAAATGTGACATAAAGGAGCGAGGAGCCCGAGGAGGTGACGTGGCATTGGGCGGACAGAGCGGCGCCACCGATGCACACCTCCACAATCCAAGATATTCCCCGAGAGCAGACAGAGACATGTGACATGGCAGGTGAATGCAACCGCAGTTTGACCCAGACACACCAGTCAGAACCGGATGGGATATTTTTAGGTCTAAATCTGAGCTTTTCCTGGCCATTTTCTCATTATGTCAAATGATGGTGCGTACATAATAGCACATAATAGCATAGAACATAATAGCATATTAAAAAAATAACTTCCTCTCCTTGTTTTAGTGCAAGAAAATAAAAGCGCCATTTGAACAATATTATGCCTGAGCTTATTATTTACACCTGTCCATAACAACTTAGAGTCAGTCATTCAGTCACAGTTACAACAGTGTTAGAATTGCCTTTTTATTTCATTTTTGCAATGCTTTTGAAAATTTCATTACTTATAAAATTTCCTAATATTTCATTAATGTACATGCTTTCGTCACATAATTTTCGGGGGAATTTTGGAAGATGTCGTTATATGTAGTTTATTGTGTTATTATTTGACTTGTCTCATCCACATGAGATCCTATGGAATCTGAGGTGGAAGGTGGAATCTGAACCAAAATGATTTTTTATCTCTTTGACTGTTAATGTCATCCCATGTTTCACACCTGTGTATTTGAGTATTTTCAATGTATGTTACCTTCAGTACCTTCTTCTTCTAAAGACCGTCTAAGTTTCCAGACAAAATACTTTACAAGCAGCATGTCTCTATCTGTTTGTTTAAAAGGGATATCAACAGGACATGACTTAGTTGTTGTTTTTTTCATAATTATTAATTATTGGACTGAAGAGCAATTAATGTAAATAAATAATGAAAATTTAAGGACTATACAAATTTAAACGAAATGCATCATTCAGCACAAAATTGCTAAAATCCTATGGGGAAACACAGGGATTTAGAATCATTATTTATTGGTTATAATAACCTATTGAGCACTTTCCAACAATCTGAAATAGAGGAGAAGACTTTCTTTAAGTATAATTTGTTATATGATGAAGAAACCAAACACTAGAGATGTGTGGGCATGTCTTAAACCTCATTGTTTAGGTGAAACCTTGTGGTGTTTTGTAAAACACAGAAAGAGTCACAGGTAAACAGAAGTATACTGATCAAATATCAGTTTTGAGAAGCTAATCTCGTCAGTATATGAAAAAATGAAAATACCCAAATTTCACTAAAATTCAAAATGCAAAGTATGACACTAGAATATATTGATCAATTCTTTTCAAAGTCATCACAAAAAATAATTTTAGTCTCTAAGGGTTAAATAACTTCCAATAACTTCCATTCTCAGATGCTTGTCATTTTTCGGTCATCAGTCCAAAATCTATTACTGATGTGAAAGTTTAACTAATGAAGACAATACCTCTAATTATTATTAACTTGCAAATGGAACACATTATAATTTATGGTGTGAAATATCCTTCATGATATTCAATTAATTTCATTGCTAGACATCAGACGTCTGTACAAAAATAGTCATTTACAGTAAATTCTGTTTAAAGTGGCAATGAGTGATTCTTTTACTGAAGAACACTTAAAAATATATCTAAAATTATTGTCACACTATATTTACAGCTTGGACTCCATGTTATAGTTATCTGTGCATTATACTGTAGAGATATCAGCTAAAGTTACAATCATTATAGAACTCTAGGTGGCCTCCCGTACTCTAAAAATGGAAAGGTTAACCCCTTAATGGAGACTTTTCCATAGTCCTAGATAGCTCTTGTTAAGAAAAAACTTTATTGTAAAATGCTGCCCCCTTCTGTTGATAGTTGGATTTAATTGTTTTATGATAATTTTACAAATTGCATCTTTAAACTGACAAACCATCTTCAAAATTCAGGATAAAAGTAAATACACGCACTCTTCTCAAATATAAGTAATGCAACAAAAACAAAAGCATTGCACATCCCTGTCATCAGATTAGGTGACAAATTTGAGGGGGATTTTGTTAGGTTTTTTTTTTTTAGGAAATAGTGAGTGAATCTAGTTTTAATGGTTCAGAGAGCCATTTCAATTACTACCATCCAAAAAATGAGGGCTCAGTTTGAGAGTGGGTTTTCTGTACAAACGGGACAAATTCAGCATTTATAGAAATTTGAAGTGGTTAAATAGAGGGTTACGTTGAAGTACGGATACTTGCGTGAGAAAAGACTCCATTGAAATTAGAGACACCACACATTTAAAAAACGCTGAAACATAGTCACTGTATAAACATAAGAGGAAGGACATTATAATTGGCTGTTCTGTGCAGGCCCATTGAGCTTCATGTTCTTAATTAATTAATGAAAATTTATTGACACAAAAGACACAGTACGATGCAATATAGGGAGACGACACATCACATCACATCACACACTGCGCACATTTTTTTAATAAAGAGGTTGTCCTGTGTCAACATTGTTCTAATGTTTATGTGCGATATTTTCTGATTCAAAAGAGGCTGTCATCTTTATTTGTTTTTGAAAACAGTGATGTTATATAAGATGAAGTGCAAAGTACTTCAGATACCAGTGATAAAATGTGAGGAGTGGAGGCAAAAATCACCATAAACAAACATGTAAGGTAAAGTACTGAAGCCTGAAAAAATCCACAGTATTTTACCTTCCTGCGTCTGACATGAAATGTATTATGAACCACAGACAAACTGAGCAACTTCACGTTTACATTTCCTTCTATAAAGGTTGCTGTGTCAGTCCACAGTGGTGTTTTAGATGAAAGTGTCACAGGATGGCAGATGTCATGTCAGTGCTCGTGTCTGGAATGTGTATCTTCAATCGACAGATGGTTGAACTCTTCTGCCTCTTCTCTGTATGCAAACTCGTCCACGACGCAGGACGAGAGCACATCTGTCGGCTGCATCTCTTCACGTCTAAGGTCTATCCAATGTGGCCGCAGGACTCGCAGCCGGGCAAGAGGTGACACGGCAGCGTGGGCGTGTCAGTATACATATGTGAGATGACGATCTTTGAAAGGTCACACGCGGGCAGAAAAGACGCCATGCCCTGCAGGACTCGGTCTCCTGTCCCCGAGGACGAGGGTTAGAGTTGAAGGGTTGAAAAGTTCATCCATAGGGAGGAAGAAAGGCAAGCGAGGCAGTCATGCAAAAATCTGACATGAAGACAGGACAGGAGGCGGGGGCAGGATTAGCCCAGGCTAAGGTGACAGAGGACAAATAATAGGTGGGACCAAAGTGAGTATTCACAGCGTAAAGTGAGACGCTCAGGCTTTCTGTGGGCTGACTAATCATTTCCAAAAGCTGTTTTTTCAGTGCTCTTAAAGGACTACATGGGCATTTTGAAAACATGGAAATCTGACCACAGAGACTTATTAGGGTTAAGATTACCGACCTTTTTACAGTAGACATGCACCACACACCAGAACTGACCCTCTGCATTTCACCCATTAAGTCATTTGCTTCTTATGAACTAAAGTCTCATGTTGCAAAAATCGGCACAATTTAATTTGACTGCTTTTAGCTATGGGGTGCATTCACGGAATTTATATCTACCACTAGCTCCGTGAACTTTTTTGAAAGATCATAATGGGAGAGTCAGACCATTGCTTACTGTCTTCTTCGAGGCATTTCAAAGTTTCTCAATGGTGTTCAGGTCTTAATTCTTGGGTACATATACAGTATGTGTTATTTATGTATGATAGGGATGTCTATGGCCCCTGAACCACATTTTCACAATTAGACCTCAAGGGACCCTAGTTTTGTCATTCCAGAATATGCCTCTGTCATCAGTAAAGAATAATTCTGCTGATCTTCATTTACATTCGAATTTAGTTGACCTCATTTTTTTGACACATAATGTTACTGAACCTGAAACAGACCAACTGAATCATAACACTGCAACCACAGGCTTGGACTGTATGTACTATGCATGATGGGTAATCATTTCATTCATTTATCCATAGAAGCCTGATCCTTTATTCTCTTTACAAACCGACTATTATTTAAGCAATATGAAGCCCTTCAGTTCATCAGTTAATGAAATTGTTGCATCGGGAACATGCTAATCATTGCAGCAATTATCAAATGGGAAGATCTTAATTTATAGGCTGATGATGAAGATATGGATTTGTGACAAATGGACAAAAACATTTCCCTTGCCCACTGCACAAATTAGATGCAAGTGCTCTTCAACAACACACCGATATTTTACTGTCATACTAAATGTCAGGATAATATTTCAGCATCAGACTTTCTTAGTTGTGATTAAAAGTATTGCTTGCTGCCTTTTTCTTGTCCTTCTAAAGCATATGAAAGCTCTATTTTCAGGTATTTTGAAAACTAAAAACCAAGAGTTTTTAGTTAGAAAAGTTGTGTGAATTATGTGCATGGTTGCACTGACTAATAGATTTATCATTGACTGAATTATTAGAGAAACAAATTGAATTTGTATTTGACTTGGTGAGAGCAAAGCAGTGGTGGACCCTCAAGGCCAGCAAGGCCTTCTCTGCTGGCCTAAACATAATCAGGAATTAATTTTTTTAATATATATTTTTTCCACAAATATATATTAAATTATTCCCCGTGGTCTCTATACTCTTCACTTCATAGTTTTCTTAAGTAGGTTACTCAGCTTCCAGCCCCAGGTGGAGATTTGGAGGGCGGGGTTTATGTCAGAGTTTTTATCCAATCATTATTCA
>JAPTHA010000001.1:18641827-18654825 GCA_029814585.1 Gymnapogon annona
GTCTTGTCTTATATGTGCTGCTGTAACCTGAAATTTCTCCGGAGGGGACTAATAAAGGTACCTAATCTATACTCTTGACCTTGATCTACTGCTTCATCAAAGAATATAAACTCATTACAAATGATCCTTTACCTAAAGGTTTAGTCCTATGCAGATAGTATATGTAAAAGTATATATAGTTTTTCTGCAAACAGAATATTTTATGTTGTGTTTCATTTATTTCTGTGCGTGACTGAAGGGAGTGGCACTATTTCATTTTAGAGTTTTCCAATGACCATGAAGGCATTCTATTCTATTCTGTTTCCTGTTATTATAGGTGTGAATACCAAAGTGGTCATATAAAAAATACTACTTTCAAACTCCTGTGTCGTAAATGTTTTTTTTAAATGTTTTGATGTTTTTGTTTTATTTTAAATTCCCTCCCAGATAAAACTCACAAAAGATACTGAAAGGGACATGTTGAATAATGTGTGAAGGGATGTGTCTGTTTAATGCTGTACTCACCGGGGCTCTGTGCTGTGTCACCACTGTCAGGTCCAGGTAAGGGTACTCTCCGTGTTGGGGTGGGGGGGTCCGACTGCTTCTTTTGCAGGGAAACCGTGGATGGTTTGGGTGAGACAGGTGGCTTCAGACACTTCCGAGCCTCCATCCACTCACAGCTGTCCTGTTTGATTTCCGTCCTATCGGAGACCTCGGACACCGGCCTCCGTCTCAGGACCAAGCCCCCGTTCTGTTGCGGCTCCTCTCCAGAAGAGCGGCTACTGTCCCTTTGACTGCTGGGAGACTCTAACGGCTTATTGCTTTGAATGATACTTTCTGAAGGCTCGTAAGGGTGCGGTTTCCTTCGAATGGTGTCAGCACTGGTTGTCATAGTAACCACAGCGGTAGCCACAGTTGCAGGGGCTTCAGTCTCTGTAGCCATGGGACGGGGTTTCCTTTTGAGTGTCGCCGTACCATCTGGGGTTTCTGATGAGGAGAGCACAGTGGACCGAGGCCGTGGCTCTGGTCGCTGCTGAGGCGGTTGTCGAGGTGAAAGGTTAACCTGATCACTGGGAAGGCCTTCTGCTCCACTGATGGTCCTGCGGCGGTTAATGACATCATTCTCCTCGGACCCAAGACCACCTGAGCCAGACTGTCGACGAAGTACAGGCGGACTCACCTGGAAATCACATTCCACATTCATACATTTAATTTTGATCTAGAAGCACTGTCATGCAATCTTCCCTCCAAAATTCAAAAAAGAAAACCAGTTCTAGAAATACCTTCATTTGGTTTGCGAATACAAAACCAACACAACAAAGTGCCTACATTTTTATCTCATCACTCTTTAGACAGAACTAGAACAATGAAAAACCTTGAATATCGAAAAACATTAGGCGAAAAATGAATTTAATGTAAAAACATTTGGAGCTCTCCTTCATTCTTACTTTCTTATATTGGAATAATTCAGTGGCAAATGCATTGTATATATGAATATATTTGTGCAGGTTTGTGCAGCAAGTGTGATCCAGAATAATGTATGCCTAAAAACCTTTTGATTATGGGAATAATAAGCTAAAAACTGCACAAAATATAATATTGTATACATCTACAGAATAAACCTAAAAAAGATTGTACAAAATACATAAGTACACTATAAACATAAAATTGAAGTAAATATGGTGTTTGATTGGTACATTCTATATTTGCTAAACTAAATACCTCTGTAAATGACATCAAAATTATTTTGAAACAAAACTCTGATCATCATCGCAGCGTATATGAAAAACATTTCTATATACTTTTGGCAGGAAATTCTCTCTGCATGCCACTTCAAATGCAGCATACACAGACACACACCTGTAGGTAACTGGCATTGCTTCCCAGATTCCTCTGCAGGGTTCTGGCCCCTCCCACCATAGTCGTTTCCAGCAAAGCAGCAAGGCTTCGAACGCTCCCAGAAGCCCCCTCTGATCTCTCCAGGCTAGCTGATTCCTGAGCTCTTAATGCTGCTCCGAGGCTGCCACAGTCACTTGCCCGGCGCTCCCGATAGGTTGGCAGGCCTAGTAGCACCTCCCCCTGCCCTTCTCCCTCCCCGTCGCCCCCGGTAATAGAAGAACAAGATCGTTTTGGAGGTGTTGGGGGCCGACCTTTCCGACGGGGACGGAGTGTAACGGATGATTGGCTGCGATTAACAGTGACATCATTAGTGGTTCTCGAAGAGCTGCTGCGGCAAACGGTGGCGTATCGAGAATCGGATTCTGAGCCAATCAAACTGTGAGTTCTCCTCCGTTCCTCTTCCTCACTGGGGAGGCGGAGCAGCGGCACAGCGGAGTCCAACGCTGCCATCTGGGTGGAAGGACGAGGCCGAGCTCTGGGGGAGGCCTGCTGGGTCCGGCTGTGTGGAGGAGTTTGTGGTGGAGTTTGTGTTTTGTGAGGAGGAGTCTGTGAATGAGTGAGGCCTGGTCGAGGTTTAGCCAACGGGCTGGGGACCCCGTCCCGCTGCTTCCTCGCCTCCTTTTTGTTCTCGGTGCTATCACTACCTCCTGGGCTGGATGGAGGTGTAGATGCAGATGGACTCTGGGGTGGGTCAGAAATACCTTCACCCCTCTGTAGCTCCTTCAGCCTTTTCACCCCCAACATCAGCTTCTTCTGATGACCTGTAGGGGGGAAAGATGTCAGGGAGTTCCATGCTGTGGACATATGCTGTGGTTACTGCATTTGAAATTAAGATATGACACTGAACAGATTCTGTTACTGTTCATTTCAGAGAAACTGGCACTGAATACTCTGAAAACAATACATTCTTGGAAAACTGTGAATTTTGAAACCGAGTGATGACCAATTGGTTGAGTGTACAAAAAACCATCCAATAAGCAAAGAATATTAATGAAAAATACATGTGAAGTATACATATTTTTAACAGAACATGCAGACTTGAACATACTAATCAGTAACATTAATTATCACCTCCTTCTCGCAGATTCCATCCATCAAATAAATCTGTTTTTTAAAGTGATTCATTTTCAGAGTTGAATTCTTTTGAAATAACAGTTACAACCAACGGGTCTGTATTCATACCAATGGTCTCTTACCGAGTTTAGTAATGCCTATCTCTTGTAGATCCTCGAGACTAATATCAGAGATGAAGTCAATGTTTTCATAACCATTCTGAACCAGAACCTGGTAGTACTGACTCAGACCCAGATGAGTCAGCCAGTCTGCCAGATTCGCCTAGAAATAAAAGCACATTAACAATGAGTAAAACGACTGTTCTCTGGTCAAAATGATGACTATATTTAAAAAACCTCAGTTGAAACTATACATATGGGTGTTTTTCTAAGTGTGTGTAGTCAAGAGGAAGTCTTACAGGCTTGTGATCTGGAAGCCAATCTGTGGAGGGCAGTTTACTAATCTCTGATGTTAACTTCTTGCGATGTCCAGGCTTCATGACCCCAATAGCTGTCAGGTCCTTCAACACAAAGCACATTTAGTCACATCAGGAATTCAACACGACAAAAATGTGCGCCTTTTTGTAATGCAAACAATTTTATACATTCATTTGACATTTGTGCATAAATTGCATCCCTGCAGGAATATTCTCTTTCGGATAATCTCTGATGAGTGTCTCCTGCCCTTAGGGGGTTTATGTCATACTGTGTGTCTGCTTCAGTATACACACATAAATGCACATTTACATGCTTACACACAGACACACACACACACACACACACACACACACACAATGGCACTCCAAACACACTCAAGGACGAACAGAAAGTAGCGTTTACATCACAGACCTGAGCCCACAGGTAGTGTGAACACACAGGTATGTAAATGAAGCAGACAGAGTATGAGAAGTGACTGGTTCAGGACTCACACCGGGGGTCAGGTGACAGAGACAGGAGGGTCATGATGACATCATCCAGGTCAGTGGGGAGCTGATTTGAGAGCTGAGCTGGGCGGAGCCTTGACAGACAAGGGGCGGGGCGTGAGGGGGTCTAGAGTCATGACCTTACCTCAGGGGTCATGCGGCTAATGGTGTCTAGATCATATCCCGCGGTGAGGAAGTGGGTGGTGTAGAACTGCAGCTGAAACTCACCAAGCCACGCCACTACTGCCTGCTTCTAGAACATAGAACACAGAACACTACTGCCTGTCACCAAAGAACTTTCACTGACAACAACTGAAAGCTAATACATCTGTCTACAGCAAGAGAATCTCGCAGTTATACACCTTCATTTCTCCCATTTTGGGCTGAATGTGACTCTCAAAAACCACAATTTCTTGTCTTTCCTTTAATCTCTCTGTTGGTAGTGTCTGATACTGTCATAGAACTATTGCTGATAAGCAGTGGCGGGCTGTACATTTCAGACCTGGGCCTGCAGTGATGCCCTACCTGACTTAATCCACCTCTTAAAACCATAATTCTGATCCCTGGCTCTACACATGATCCATTAGACCAAAACATATACAACTGCATCACCTGAACATAAAGTCAAGTTCAACAGAGTTATATTAGTCTACTCAGTAGACTAATAACAGAGAAACAAAAGGCCGGTGTGTGTCGGCCGGCACCCGTGCTGCCAGTCTGGTGCCATGCAATCTACTCACAATACCTTACTAATCATATTCGTTAACAATATATTTTTAATAATAATATTAACTTACTTTCCGGAGCCTGCCACCCAGGGGTACCGTTTGTAGTTATCAACTTGAAACTGTTGGATAAATCCTTTTTCCTGCTGAGTCGTACTTGCTAATGTCATGGTCTCTTTACAGTGTCTGGCTTTTCTTGAAAAGTTTTTCTTGAGAATGGCGTTGGAACTAAATCTGCGACCAAATCGATATCTTCGCCTCCTTTAGCCACTGTGGGTTGAAAAAACTAAAGCAACTTGTCGCGCTACACAAATGATCCATTTCCTTATTTCCTATTTATCACATTGACATGTCTGTTCAGGTCTGTCTGCACAGCTTTGCATAGCTCCGCCTCTCTCTATCGCGTCTCCAATCAAAAGACGTGTATGCACTGATCCAATGGTAGGCATGTTAGCTGGCCCCAGCAAAGCCAAACTTGACGGTGATTGGTTAATGCCACAGGACCATTCTCATTCACTTTCAGCTACCATGCGCCAGCACTGTCGCTTCTGAAGGCCTAAAGGCAGATTTTGGACCCTAGCAACACATGATAGATGAATAATGATTGCATAAAAACTCTCCAAATCTCCACCTGGGGCTGGAAACTGACCAACCAACTTAGGAAACCTATGAAATGAAGAGTATAGAGCATGGGGAAAACTTTAATACATATTTTTTGGAAAAAATCTATATTAAAAAACATATTCCTGATTATGTTTAGGCCAGCAGAGAAGGACTTACTGGCCTTGAGGGTCCACCACTGCTGATAAGAAATGAAACCTAAGATTTTGTTTTACAGCAGTATTTGAGCATAACAGCAGAGCTGCATGATGGAATTGCGGCTCGGTTGAACAAGCTTTTTTCTCTCTTCACCCCATGCTTGTATTCTCTTTGCAGTCATGATTACAGTATGCCCATACCAAAACCTGATTTGTTTTACACATGTGCAAAAATGTTGCTATGTCCTATGGTCAAAATATAAAGACTACGCCAGTGCACTACGGCCCAGTTGAACCTATGTTTTACGTGTATGTGTGGGTTCTCTCTGGGTGCTCTGGCTTTCTTCACCCACAGACTTACACTAATAGGTTAACTGGTAAATGTAAATGGTCCATTGGTGCGAATGAGAGTGATTGGTTCATCTCTGCGTATGAGATGATGATCATACCTGTGATAAACATGTAACACATTCTTATCCTGGAATGTACTGGGGTAGGCTTCCACACACACATAGTGTGTGTGTGTGTGTGTGTGTGTGTGTGTGTGTGTGTGTGTGTGTGTGTGTCAAAGTGTCTTTGGCTCTTGATCTGAACATCTTAGACTACTTTACATTCAGTTAGATTTTCCCAGCTATGCACTTTCAAACAGCAAGTGAAGTAGTATACTGTATAATGAAAACCAATTTACTTATGTTAATTTTAGTTCACACAGGTTGCATTTACCATATACTGTATTCTGAAAATCTGAACCTGAACTGTATGAGGCACAGATTACTGTTCAATTTACACTTTATGCTGTACTGCATTATATTTACTTCATATGGCTTTGTAATGTGCATATAAACACCTTGTTATTGTTGCATGATAAAAAGATAACAAATTGAAATGTGTCAACATTTAACTAATGACAGATGCATTTTGCTTGAGAATAAGGTGGCACAAAGATTGTGATTTTTACACATTCGCAGAACAAATCAGGTTTCCAGTAAGGACTAGGGGGGGTTGCAATCATGCAGCGTGGACATAATAACAACCACCTCTTCTGCTTCTATGGCTGTGAAGAACACCTCTCTCTGGGCAAGCAGTAAGTGTTTGACTCTGGAAGGAGACATCAACTTGCTTCTAGAATGTACCTGTTGTGTTCACAGAACACAGTGGTGTAATAGGTTCTAGAGCAGAGCGGCAGCATGTGGATGCTGTGTGTCTCAGTGTGGTGTGAGGGCAGGGGGTGGGTGCAGGGACAGGAGGCAAGACAGCAACTGACTCCTCGATGTGTCTGTCACTCTGCCTGTCTCCATGGTGACATACTCAGTCACAGAGGCTGCATTTGCATGCTCATCCTCAGGGTCTCATCTGTCTGTCATATGCTAAACCATCACCTTTATTGTACCCACTCAATCCCACCTGAGAGGGTAACAAACCAGTGACAGTTCCAATAGTGAAGCGGTCCCAGAGTGAACCAACCAATCTGCCACCCAAAAACTCACTTTCCCATCATCCTCCTCTGCCTTTCGTTCAAATGACCGCTGTTCATGGACTGTGCCACTAGAGGAGCCTTGATGAGATGAGACAAGGAAAATAAGAGAAAGAACAACATTTATATTACACACATATTGTTCACAAATTTCTCTTTTTACATTTACATAAATACAAACTGTCTACGTATGTATACCTAACGCTGTCATGTATGAATTTTATTTGACATGCAGTGGATAAATGAGACAAACTCTGTATTATATGGTCTTTGCCATCTGAGGTTTACTGGAAACCTTATGTCTGGCTGATGGTGTTTCCTGGAAAGGTGTGTATAATTATCCATTAATATTAGGGGACATGGAAAACGCTACAGCAGCCACACTAAGAGTCCTGATTCTGTTATTTCATTTCTTTGTTGAACCACAGCATGGCGAGCAAAGAGTGTCGTGAAGTGACTCATAAAGTGGTGTTTTTAAGCGTGGGAAGTGTTGGTGAGATTAAACTAAGTTAAGCTTACATTGAATTTGAAGCCCTTCATTATAAAATTGGTGACACATTTAGTACTTGGAAGGTTTTTTGGTGTTGCTTTACTACACTTCCCACTTGCTGAAAATAAGCTTAAATATGTTAATTTTGTATGCTTCTGCCAATATATAAATAAATAAATGAATGATGGTTATTTGCAGACTGTAAAACATAAATATATCAAACATGCTTTAAACACACATTGCCCAATGTAAACAACAGTGCTGTAACGAGAACAGCTGCTTTCAGTTAACAGTTAAATACTGACATGAATAACTTCCGCAATTGGTAACTGGGCCTTGTGTCAGTATATTCACGGATAAGGTCAATAACAATAGTGAAAGTAAAATCTGTCGGATGTCTGTTCCTGTGTTTCCTTGAGTTTATGTGGTGTACTATGTTAGGAACAGTGCTCAGCCTTCTATTCTTCTGCTACTGTAAAATATTCAGATTTCATGCAGTATGAATTTTTACACTGACTTCCTATGCCGATTACACAGTTGTTTTAGGGAGTACAATCAGTAAGACTTTGCTGCTGCAGCTGAATTTTAAACTGGATAAATTCCTGAGTACTGAAAAGGATTTATTCCAAGCGAGTGCTACCTCTGTCTGGCTGAAATTGCTGCTTGTGTCTAACATAAACAGACAGTTGGTCTTTAAGAGCTAAGATGAATACAAGTGAATGAGGATTCATGAATAACTGCCTTTGTCTTTTAACTGTATATTTGTTATTCACTAGATTTTCCACAAACGCCCCTTTGAACCCCTTTCATCTCAGTTCGCTGTCCTCAATTTTGGACACTGCAATTCAAGTAAGCTTTATAGTATCTGTTTAAATCATTCCTGCATTTGATCAGTGAGTAAAAGGCAGCAATTAATAATGCTTTATGGTAAATAATACCAAGATATTATCACTTTAAGTAGGCAAAAAACATAGCTTACATGTTGTGTTTATGAGAGTTTCTTTGCTTACTTGCTGACTGCTCAACAGACTGCGACTGCTCCAAGAGATGCTCCTTGGCTTTTACAGACTGGGACAGCACAGTGGCCAGCAGCTAAAACACAAAAACACATACTGGAATGCAGACTCATACCAAATGAATCATTTACTTGGGCATAATCATTCAGATCCCAGAGGGACTGTGACTCAGTTCAGAGGATGGACTGTATATATATTAGACCTGGCATGTGACCCATCATCTTCTCTTTCTGCATGCCCTTCAACAGAAAAGGCTTGCAGTAAAGGCTTCTTCCATTACAATTATATAGAAACATCATGCAGCTCAGGGGTTAGCAGATCTGAATGTGCACGATGTAGTAGAGTATGGAATTAAGCAAAATTTACATTACTATAGTATTAAATAGCTTTGGGTCATGACCAAAAGGACATGATCCTGGATACAAGCGGCTGAAATGAGTTTCCTCAACAAGGTGGCCGAGCGCACCCTTAAAGATAGGGTGAGGAGCTCAGTCACCAGGGAGGAGTTCAGAGTAGAGCCACTACTCCTCCACATCGATGGAAGCCTCCCGGACGCCTCCCGAGGGAGTTGTTCTGGGAGGAGGCCCCGGGGCAGACCCAGGACACGCTGGAGGGACTATGTCTCTCGGCTGGCTTGGGAACACCTCGGGGACCCCTGAACTGATAAGCGGTGGAAGATGGATGGATGGATGGATGGACGGATAGTATTAAATACAACATGGAAAAAATGCATGTAGCTGTCGATTTTCTGTCTTGTTAAGGGAAATGCAATCAATATTGACCATGTTTCCATAGAAATATGCACAGCACACCTCCTACTATGGTATGCAGTGCATACAAGCTATTTTAATACAGTGGAAGTGAAACCAGATGAGGCCAGAGAACGTAACTTTTATGAAGATGGGATATATGTCGTTGCTGCTCAGTCACATTTAAATCATGTTTAAAGTGTAGAAACGATACAGAATACAAGAAAAAGAAGAATGAGATTTAGCATCTGTTTAACACACCTGGCCAAGATTATTTTATTAAACAGATGGTGAGGGAGGCTGTATTTAGACAAACTACGCAGTCAGAAAAAATAAGTGAATATTGGAGAGCTGTTCCAGACGCGAACTTTTAAAACCCAACTCAAAACACAGCTTAAGGCAAACCAAATTTTTCTAACCTCTTGTATAATACAAAGTATACCTTTTGGGTTTTGCAAGATTCAATGAAAAATGTAGCCCTTTTTTCTATGGTTTGTCTATATTCACTGTTCTTTATACACACATTAATATTAGTATCAAACAGGCTACAGTGGTTTGTGTTAATATATTAGGGGTTATATGTATAGAAAATAAGATTCTGATTGTACTCTTGTAATAATCTTGCTATAGCTGCCTATTTCAAATAAGCCTTTATCTGACCTGTTGACCAAGCTCCTATTCCTTCATAGCTTCTCACACACTCTCACAAAAACACTTTTCATTCCTACATGAGGGGAAATGACAACGGCTGAGATGCACAGGAATACTAACCTTAAAATGAATTTAGTATTCATGTTTGGGCAGAAAATGTTGACTGAATCATGTACAAGCTTTACTTTACCACAAAACGAGGATCAAACAGGAGGCTGTCAACTTTATGCACAACACAAAAAGAAAGTGAAGCTGTTCTTTCCACTGTAAACAGGAAACTGGAGTGTGGTTAAACTGCAAACTAGACAGGTATTGTTTTCCTAAGAATTGTTCTTCTGTTTACAAGAGAATGTGTCTTCTTTTGTAAAGATCCAAGCCAAGTAGTGCAAACACCTGCACATTCATGCAACACCAATAAACTACCTTTAAACGTGGTTAATCATAGACCTAACCCTAACCCTAACCCTAACCCTAGAATGTACTGAATTTATAATAACCCTGAGAATGTATTGTGTATTGTATGTATGTTTATATGTATTGGAAATTTGCCAGAGTGGGACTAATAAATGAATGTAATGTAATCTAGTCTCATCTATAGGGCATATATTAATATTAATTAACAGATGATTTACCTATTGTGCATCATTTAATACATTAAATAAAAGACTTCCTCACCTTGACCCCTTCAGCCTGAGCATGGAGGCCTGGTGCGTTAAGGCCATGTGTATTGACTCCGGGTGTTGGGGCTGGATGTGGACTGGGTGCAGGTGTAGTAAGAACATGTGTGTTTCCAGAACTCTGCTGGCTGCTGGACGAGCGAGCGCTGCCGAGACTGCCCACACTGCCACTGCGGTCACCTCCTACAAACCCACACATAGCAGGAAACAGTGTCACACAGAGAGGAGGCATCATCTTTACACTTTTGTTCAGAAAACCCACTTGAGACTTTACCTGCCAGTGGTTTACGCAACACCCAGATATCCTCCGTAGTGCTGCTCTGCGGTCCCAGAGTGGGAGAGCCCTGAGGACTGAGCTCTGCAGTCCGTGATCCTGCCACACATACACAGATATCTGTTAAAGCTGATGTAATTGTGTATGTGTTGCTATACTGCAAATGCTAATGAAGAGAGATGCACAGATGCACAAGACAGTGTGTAGTAGAAAGTATAAAGGATAGGGAATGTTAAATACATTTTATTCTGTAATACAAAGCGGCAAACACACATGCTCACAAATAAACACTCACACATCTACACATATGCTTCTTCTGAGACCTTTCAAATACCACTGATCTTAAGACAGACTTATTATTACATGCTAATTGTTTACACACAGGCCTTATTCAAATTACCACTAATTTATGTCCAACTTTGGAGACTTAAATACCATATCTAACAAACATTTTTAATGTATTTTGATTATTCGCATAAAAACTAAAATGGAAATGGTCTCTAAAGTCTCTAAAGATATGACTTACTTACAAGAAAATGATAGAAATGATATCTTAAATCTGAAACTTCCCATTAGTGGCATCTACCCATGTGGACAGTTTTATTTACAGAAGATTTCATTTATCGGTTGATAGAGGTATTGCTCCCATAGCAAAAAGATTACTCTTTGGACCAAGTACAATTTCTTGAAATGAACAATAGGTAACTTTTGCAGGAGAAAACTAATTTAAAGTCATGGCAAAAGGCTACACAGGTATATAAAATATTTGCAAAGTAGATCTTACAGACCTTTTGATTTAACTTCTGTGCTTTATCTGGAGAACAAGAAGTTCTCACCTGATGATGACACTTGAGATGAGAGTTTCAGTGAATCAGTCAGTTTGTATTTTGTTCACTGGTCACTTGTTTTTGGTTGACTTGCTTTGTGATATTGGTTCTTCATCCCTGCATATTTCACTTATCCAAACGCATAGTATATCCCCTACCTCATTCTATTTGAGTTCAAAATAATTTTAAAATTAAAAGACCATATGTGGTCCTCCTGTCATTGTCCGTCCTTTGCTCTAGGTTGTGTCACTTGTGAACCGCAACATTTCTAATGTGAAGTTGATTCATTTAATGTACAAGTCAAGATCAATTGCAGTTTTTGGTACCTGTGTAATGGCTTAATTTTTCAGCCCTGGAAGATTTTGCTCTTTTGAAGATGTTTGATATAATGACACTGCAAAGGTGAACTTGGTTTAAGATGTTTTCATGAGGAAATTATATCAATTGTAGTGAATTAGCATTTTCTGAGTTTTACTAAATAAATGCTGGCAGTTTTGACACTAAAATATCTGCATGGGTAGATACCAGTAATCACAAATGAACTGTTCCTTAATCATTGCACTGATATAGCAGTAATTACATAGTGGAACAAGCAGACAGATAAACTACTGATGTGACACTGTAAAATCACTTTCTCTACTAAAAACGATGCTTATCTGTGATTTAGAGTGAGACTACAGTATGTACCTGTCTGACTTTGCTGCTCCTGAGAAGTGGAGAGAGGAGGAGGAGGAGTAGAACAGAGAGGAGGAGGAGTGGACAGAGAAGGAGGAGAGATGGGAAGAGGAACGTACCCGAAGGAGGAGAACATTGGGAGGGACTGTGTGTTGGAATGAGAGGGAGGAGGGGGAGGCAGATGCAACGGGAGGACTTTGGAAGGGGGGTATGAGTGTCCGTTGACCGAGGCAATAGGGCAGGGGTTGGGTCTGCGGAGCAGGAGGGTGTGGCACGTCTGGGAAGGGGAGTGGCCTGGACCGAGCCAGAGGAAGGGAAGGGAGGGGGCAAAACAACAACACAACAACAATAACTCATCAGTCAACTTGAAACAAAACAAATCTAATATATAATATATGAAAATAATAAAATATGAGAAAATAACACATCCATATATCCAAAGGGAATATATCTTCACAAATCAAATTATAACACATTTATAGCAAGAAAGCAAAGTGAAGTGTGAACAAAAGCATTAACATCTATCAAAAGCAGGCTGGGGAGGTGAGGGTTTTAGTAGGGAGGGTGGCGGACAGAAATACAGGGAGTGAAGAGGTCTGACATCCAATAGGGCGCAGTCTTTGGTCTTTCGTGATGATTGACAGGTAGGGAAAACAAATGGGCTGCCGAAGGTGGCAGATGAAGCTGCAGCTATCTAAAACTATAATCTGTAGCTACCGAACAGCTGCTGAACTCACACACATGCATAAGAGCACACACACACACACACTCACACACACACACACACACACACACACACACACACACACACACACACACACACACACAC
>JAPTHA010000001.1:18674969-18689844 GCA_029814585.1 Gymnapogon annona
ATAGATGGACAGATAAATCAGACAATGTACAAACAAATGTATATCTGCTGATATGCTCTTAATTGTCTGGAAATAAATTCCAGTGTCCGCTTTATAGAATTAAGCTTCTGAAATGAAATCAGTACTTAACACTGGTAATTTTTGTGCATTAAGGTAAAGTCACTTCATTAAAAAAAAACACGCACACACTTATTCTTTCAGTACTTCTCAGATTTCATAAAAGTTGAAAGTCACCAGTTCACCATTAAAAAAAAACAAAACATGGTTTTCCCATGCTACGAGGCTTGGGTGAAGTAACTCAGCCATTTGAGGCAGCACTTAAACCAGATTAATGTATAATCAATGTGCACAATCAATCTAACTAAAACATCTTTTCCTTGATCTACTGGTTGGAGATTTTCTTGCAGGACTCTCAAACACCCATCAGTACACCTAAACTACAATTCAAACATTATTATTACTATTACCTGGTGACCTATGACCATGTGTAGTAACTGCAGAGGCACTTTAAAACACAAATAAATCTGTGCTTTGTGATATAAAAATCCAACAAATGCAGCGATGACATTAGTCCCATGCAAATCATCAACTGTGTGATTTGGTAGGATTTGGCACTTTTTTTTTTTTTGTACATTTGCTCAACCAATTTCCCGATCGATGACTGTGGAGGCGGCACTGGTGATGATAAATCAAAGCTTTACAAGTGTTTTGTGTGTTAGTTTAGAAGCTCAGTCTTTGATATATCAAGGATATTCACTGACAGAGCAAAAGCAGCTCCTTCAGAAGAGCAAACTCTCAAACGATGACGAGATGAATAAGATGCATGATGGCTACACTGAGGAATGTCACTCTTCCTGTAACATGTGAACTGGGTGAATGTCAGTGAATATGAGTAAAAAAAACACACTCTGTTTAGTCTGTGTCAGTGTGTTTTAGGGGCTTAATTTCCAAATCCCCAGCGTTTGACAGGTTGTACTATTTCCATGCAAATAGGGGTCAAGTCTTCCACAGAATTAGGGGAAAAACTTCAATTATTTTTCTTCAATTAATTCTGAACCAATACGGCTCCCTCCCCCCACCACAACCACAGCCCCTAAACTTCCCAGAAAGCCAGAGAAAGCTCTGGATTATGCAGTAGTATGTGGAAGTCTGTGTGATTTCTGTATTGTTCTATATTGTTTGTGAACATGACAGATTCATTCTTTGAAGACGCTGACCGTCTTCAAAGTGTACATTTTTGAATATGTACACTTTATGATGAGGACACAGAAAAAGAGGTTTGGTTGTCTCTCTCTTTCCTTTCTTTTTTTTTTTTTTGGTCAAGCCCTCATAATCCACAGGCTGTAATCTGTAGCTGCTCTATAATCTGTGGAAAAGCTTCTCCCTCACCCTGCATCTCTATCTGCACTTCATCCCTTCATCCTGCTCTCACACTCTAATTTTCCCTGTAATTTGCTAAAGAGCGTATACTGATTGGTGGTTCAGCAGCTCTGTTTATACTCCGCCACTGACATCACTCCCCTGCACGTGTGTGTGTGTGTGTGTGTGTGTGTTTGTGTGTTAGAGTAGGTTTCCCTGTCAATCTTGGATTAAAAATAAAACTGGTTCCCTCCCCCCAGTGGATGAATCAATGCAATATCTGTGTCACCATCAGACCATCAGAGAGAAACATGACCCCCCTGACCACAAACTTATGACAGGACCGCAACATGTGACACACAATTAGGGCTGCAGCTCACCACTCTTTTCATAACCGATTAATCTGGAGATTGTCCTCATGATTAATTGCTTAATTGTTTTGTGTAGAAAATGACTCATCTACAGAGTCAGAATGTGGAGACAAAAACATTCAGTTCACTATCAGATATGACAAATTAACCCTCACAGACCTCATCTGATGCTGGTGACTAATCATAATTATTGATCTATAACATTTAACCCCTCTGAACCACTCCCATCAATTTTCATTTGAGTAATTCAGGTAAAATGCAGTTTTTCATCTTTTCAGTGGCATTAGACATGTATTATTTGGAAGTTCAGAGCCTCCAAATTCATTCACAAAACAAAACAACATAGTTTGATGAATGACAGTTGTTGTCGATGCTGTTTTTCTCTTCAGCCTTTTCTATTTTTATATAACATTCATGGAATTTACTCTGAGTTTTATGAATATCAATATATTGTAGTATATTTATCATTGAAAACCCACACTGAATAATATCATAAAAAATTATGATAAATCACTTAAATGTTGAGAAAATGTCATTTATAAATCACCACCAATATAGTTCACCTCTACAAAGAGAGAGGTATCAGGATTTTGGAATTTCTTCATGAGAAATCATTTTAGCCACTATAACACTCTACGGCAGGTAAACCACACAGAAGCATGTTTATTAATTTTACTTATTTTTTTAAAAATCTTACTTTTGCTGTCTTTGATTACACCAAATCTGGAGTAGGCTAAAGCTCCACCTCTGACCCTAAACCGTAATTAATAAAAACATCTGAGGGAGCTAACACTCTGGTCTCAGTTCAACCTTGATTTTATGCTGTTAAATTTACACGTACTCTCCTGAAACCAGTATTTATTTAAGTCAAAAGTCTATGCCTGTTTAGATCTTCCATTATATACACTGTATTTCCTTCTCTGACAGGAGCACATTACCATAATGTTTTTTTGACAGTGTCCTTGGACTGGGGTTCATATTTGTTATGGTTAATTTAGGCATTACACTCCAACTGAGCCCTGGTTGCCATAGTAACTCTTCTCTTCAGAGGGTCAGTCGTTTGGTTGCAGTGACACAGTGCAAAATCTTCCAAACTCTTGCGAAATTGCAGTTATTTTGGAATTTATCTAACATAAAATCATACGTCACGTTCAATTTGCAGCTTTTCAATCTCAATAATAATACAACAACGTTAGTCCCTACTGGCATGAAACCCTCAAATGAACAGAACAGATCACCAAACCTCAGGAGAGATGAAGTGGAGGGTTTCTGAAGGGTGTTAATTACCCAAAATGCTCTGAAGTCCACCCTCCGTCACCTCTAACTTCATCTGTCACAGAGTAGTTATAGTTTCAATGCAGCTTAAAACAAAAACCATTTTTAACTTGTCGTTTCTGCTTTCGTTGACAGTTGGCGAGATGTGACCACAAAAAAGCTAAAACAAATTGAAAGCCTCGTTTTGGTATGGGCTATCATTTAACTTTACCAAGTCTAACCAATATGTTCACCAAATAATGTATAAAGACAATTAGCTGTCCAATTACAATTTCTTAAGCATCCTTTAATTGTTTGCTTCTCAGTGCCGTGTTCTGTTGTGTCATAGTCATCCGTGAACATATCAGGCATTTCCCTGGATACTTAATTCAGTTTTCTAACAAACATTAGACTGGATTTCCATCTTTTGGAACTACAGTTGCAATATTTTTTTACTCTGCATCGTGATAATGACCAGCTGCGGTGACGGAATCATTGAACCTGCTGAGTCAAGACGACACAAGTTACTGACAGAGGAAAAACAGCAGGATATTCCCACTTGACTCACTTCAATAAATAATAGCAAAACCAGGTACCACGTTATGATAACTGATGTTTTAATATAATATACTCAATATAATACATTGCTTGTAAAAAGGTTTAGCCAATTTTAATGTAAGATAGCACTACCTCATTATACACAGCAAATCCCTGTACATTGTTCTAATAATAAATCTGCGTTTTTTTATCCACTGTGGATCTAAAAATAGATTATCTTAGAGATGAACTATGTTGAGTTACCAACAACACCGACCAAATAACCAGCAAATAAATGTTTTAGTTGACAAGTGGGCCTTGGCAATTTGGTAAAAACATCATCTAACTGTGAGTTGCAGTTGCAATAAGTGGTAGAGAACTACTTGCTTGGTTACTACAGCGCACAATCTACACATTTACTTTTTTCTACTCATGTATACCACATATAACAACACACACAGATTGAAATAACAAAGAAATGATAAATGGGCCATAACTTATGTAGTATAATGTATTAGATAGATAACACACCAGTTCATGTATAAGACCAAACTACTTTGGTGATGACTTGTGTTGGAAATGCAAAATGTCAAATTTTCTTCAATGTATGTGGGAATTTGTTTTAATCAGACCTTTCTGGACTTCTGTAATTTTAGATATTTTAAGTAACTGTCTCGGACCAGAAATAGTATAACCATATGTAACTTTTAGGTCATTTTGGTGACTACAGCAACAGCTTGTCAAGTCATTTGAAGACATTGTAAGAGACATTTGAAGAGATTACACAGATCAAAGAATGGGTCTGTTCATTATATGTTCGGGAGACAAAAGATGTTGAGCCTGTTGAGTTAATTGTTAATTCATACTACCTATTCCTGTAATGGCGAAACATATTAAGTTTGCTATGTACCAAGCCTTTGAAAAATTCAACATAAACTTGAAAAAACAAACAAACAAAAAACGTAACAAATAAATATCAAACATATGTGGTAACCTGTTTCTCCCTCTACTTTTGCAAACATGGTGGATTTTAAGGATAAAAAAAAGAAAATACTCAATATATTATTGAAGTGCTCACATATTGAAGTACTTACATGGTCATAAATATTACACATTGAAACTTTTGTTTGCATACTTCCTCACAATGCAAATGCGATTCAGTTCAGTTCTATTCACCACACAGCTCTAGTTTATGTCACACTGAATAAACTTTGTACAGTTTCCTGCCATTGGTTGTGTTTTTAGGGGTCAGTAATGCCTAGTATGTCTTGGATTAGTTTTCTTCAGTCTTTAGTGGAAAGAGTTTTTAGCCTCTGATAATCTTTAAATATTTCCATCACACCCACTCTTTCGTTTATTAAAACTTTAACATTTGACCTTTTTTTTTGTCTCTTTCAGGACACTCAGGCCAAAACAGTAGCTGGTGTTGTTGCCCTTCCTTGATCTTTGATTAAAAAAATCCGGTGTGACATATAAATTACTTAGTGCCCATTTCAGTTCCTTTCTACAACGTGGAAGAGATACAATTATGATAGGGATGTTCTCAAATCTCCGAGATAAGACGCTTTAATGCAACTGAGTCACAGATAAGAGAGACATTACCAAATGGTTCAGAAACAGTGAAGCCTTTTAAAGTTTTAAAAGGACCTAAACTAAAGATTCATCATCTCCATGTCAGGGATGAGCGGTTTTGAACTTTAATGCATTGATTTCCAGCCAAAACACAAGGATGGAACTATCTATAATTGAAAACTGTAAGTGATAGCAGTGATAGCTGCATTTCTTAATGTCAGTAAATCTTATGGGGGAAAGAAACAAAAAACTTTAAATCCTTTAAGTAAATGCAACACATGCAGCATTTAACTCCTGTGTGCTACAATGGCAAGCTGTTTTAGATAAATACTTTTTCCCGTTTTAGAAATAAAGCTTTATTTTTGTGACCTGTTTTTACAGATTTACACTTCAACAGGAATAAATGAGCCCGGTGCTCGGAACCACAGGCACAGTAGAGGAGCCATAAAGAATGAGACATAGATTAACGCGCCGGAGGTGTGGCGTGTTTTATGGCATTTGCTGACAATATGAAATACACAGGGGAACAAATTTTTAAATGATTTAAGTCCCTTATGCCTTGGCATTTAGAAAAGGAGTATTATTTTGCAGGCGAGATTGGTTCTCCATGACTTGGCACTTCAGGGAAAATTAATTTTCAGACAAAGTGTCATGGCCAACCCATGGTGTGACTGGGCCACACCCTCTCCCTCAAGGGACTGGAACTGATTGTCGTCTTCGACACCTGAGCCAAGCTGTTTGGCTGTTGATGGTTAAACAGCTATTTAAGAAGCTGGTTGCCCAGCCAGTAGTGTGGCCTCATAAATGTCTTCACCTCAACTCCAATCTGCAATAACCTGGACATTTCCCATCCACAGGGACTCTGATCTCAGACTCTGGTTCTCTGTTGCCCCACCCCACCCACCCATCCACCTTTGTGATCTTCTGGATTTTCTTTGTTAAGGTCTATGCTGAGTTTGGTTCAGGATCTCTGGCCTTTAGTTAGTGGTTTAGGTTCTCAGACTCTGCATGTTAAGTTGTGTGTGGTACTTTGTGATTCTCCGTGTGGTTCAGTTGTGGTATGTATGTGTGTGTTTAAGTTAATAAATGTTCCATGTTCCCCTTCAATCCCATGCATTTGAGTTTCTCCCTTATTTCCAGTCATGACACAAGTTTACCTGTGTTTATGTGGAATTTGTGTCAATGTACTCAAACAAAAGCTCTCAATTAGAAAAAAAAAACAAACAAACAATACTACAACTGTCTAAGACATTTTCCTTTAAACTCTTTTGATACCTTGATCGTTGTTTTACAGTTCTCCCTGTTTCAAGCTTTCCTGTTTGTGCTGCCTGACTTTATTTGCAGTCGTGACACAAACCTCTTTCATGGATGTTTTTCTTCAGGATTTGCATCTCCCATTGTATAATGGATTTTTGAGAGACCTGGCAATATGGTGGAGTTTGTGGAGTGCACTTTGATCAAGCAAAAAAATAGAGGCAACTGTAAACAAAAGAATATATGTTTTAAGATTTTATATGAAATGCAATGTTTTACATGTTCTGTATGTTTTACCTCATTTAGGTTTTTTATGCTTTAGTGAGTTTAATTGCTCACTCTCACTCATTTTCTGAATCCGCTTCATCCTTTGCAGGGTTGCGGGGGTCACTGGAGCCTATCCCAGAAACTCAAGGGCGAAGGCGCGGGGTAACCCTGGACAAGTCGCCAGTTCATCGCAGGGATCATTCACACACATTCATACAGGGATGGGCATAGTGGGTGAAGTGTCTTGCACAAGGACACAACAGCACATGATCAGGACAGAGCGGGAATCGAACCCTGCCAACCCTTTAGTTAGTGGATGACCTGCTCCGCCACCTGAGTCATGGCCACCCATGTACGTGTCCCCGGGACAGGCGCGAGGGTGGGCCGGCGTGCAAGGGCTTGGCTCAATTGCTTTTAAGAAATGCTTTTTTTTAATTTAATAAGGTGGGGACAATTCCTGAATATTTTGTGAAGTATGACATACACAGTAGTTAAAACATATTTTGGGAATGGTCTGATTCTGATGATGACACATCATTTCAATTGTTCTGCCACAGATTTATGTTGGCAATGAAATATCGTGTTACATTTAAGTAAAAAGTGTGACAAAGCCATGTTTGTTTTTTTCAGTTGAATGTCAAAATGTCAGTAAAACAATTTGTTGCGTGTGAGTGTATTAATAATTTAGTTAAATGCCATGTTTCAGAAAAACATATGGATAAATGTCACTAGCAGCACTTTGTTACAGTCAGACTGTAATGATGATGACAAAGCACATTTACTATAATAACTAGGAATTAAGTACTACTACCAATCACCACTCATTTGTCGACAAGTAATGAAATATACATGTACTTGGTCTGTAGTGGTATCAGTGCATCCCTAGCAAACAGTCTTCCAGCCAAATGTACAGAAACTGAAAATCTTCTTACATAGAGAGCCATTCCCAATGTTTGACTACAATCCTATTTCAAGTTTTTTTTAATCCCCCACCAATTTCAACTCAGTTTCTGTGAAAATATTTGACTTAAATTCACCTTCATTTAGTGTCAGTTCACCATACCTTGGGCCACAAGAGATACACACAATACACTTTAAATAACTACTGTATATCGCAGCATATTAACCTGGACTTAGCAGCCAAGAAATAGAACTGTAACTACTGTCAGATGCCATGGGTGAACTCTGATCATTGTTTAGTACAACAACAAATGAAAATCCACCGCTGCCAATGGTGAATGTCATATTTAGTTGACAGACAAAGCGAAATATCAACCACTATCTATGTTTGACTTTAAACAGACTCCGCTGCAGATTCGACTCAGTGGGTGATGACAGAATAAGTTGCAGATGCTGTGTGTTTAAAAGGCACTGAGCTAAGACTGCGCCTCACAGTTAGAAGGTGCCACACTCAATTCTCAGTTGAATCAGAGTTGGGTTTGCCTGATTTTTCTGTGTTGCTTCCTCCTTTTTTAAAAAAATCCAACAATTCTGTACAGTTTTTTCCTACTTAAAGCCCTGAGACTCAGAGGAATAGAATAGGCTACAAAAGAACAGAATATAAAGGTATTTTCAGTGTTCTACACTTTCACTATAAAACCGGACTAATTTTGTTTTCAGACACATTCCTCTTCTTATTCCTGTGTATACACACCAATAATCACCGTAAACCTGATACTGAGTCCCAGTTACCCTGTATATATCAAGAATAAATCACCTTGCCAAGTTGTCAAGTGCAAGATAGTTAAAAATCCGATAAGAAATAAATAAATGACTTAAAAAGAATTGGATGACTCACACAGCATACAAAAGTAATACTACACTCGTAAAATGGACAAATCACTCAAAATATTCATTATTAACATGGACAACTTATTGTGACAGTGTCATACTGCACGTATTTCTCACCCATGATTCACAAGTTTTTTTAACTGAAAAAAGATCAGATTCACTACATATACGGCATGAAAAGGTTGGAGAAGACACAGAAGATTTGCAGGAGTACATGGTGAAAGAGCTTCTCCACCAGCGAATATCTTGAAAAGGCCACACATGCTGACAGCACTTCACATTCTGACACATTGACAGAGCAAACAGGCACCACAGAAACCCCCAGTCACCTGCCACTCGAGAGCTCTGAACCTCATCAAGAAACAGTTAATAATACCAACCCAGCGAGGCACACATCTAACACCTGATGTGTCTGTGTGATTGTGTGCATACATGTGAAACTACGTGTGTGGAGGTGTTGTAATGTGTGCTACCTGTTTATTAAAACATAACTTTGCTCTCACACAAACACACTTAACTCATCCTGCCCCTTGTTCCTCTAACTTCCTGTCTCCCTGCATCCATATCTGGGTCTTCTTCCTCCGTCTGTTCTGCTCTCTCACTCTGTCTCCGCTCCCATTGAAACTCCGTGCCTCACGCCTCCCCACCTCCCCACCTCCTCGTACTCTTTTGTCAGTGTGCAGTGGACTGAGCACTTGGAGCTGATCTGTTCTGGCATTTGAGGAGAAGCGTTTTTCTTTTCCGTGGTGCTGCTGGAATGTACAGAGACAAACATCCACACATAAGAGGAGAGGAGAGGAGATGAGAGGAGAGGAGAGGAGACAAGGGGAGGAGAGAGGAGAGATGAGAGGAGAGGTGAGTGGATGGAGATCAGGAGGAGGAAAAAGGAGGTGATACGGGATTAAGAAGAGAGTGGAGGAGCCTCAAGGGGAAATGGGAGTAAATATGCAAAGATCGGAGGGGGGAGGAGGAGCAGTGCAGCGATTAATCGATTACTTTGTCTCTTGTGTCGTTTATTTTTACACATTAAACTTCATTTATCCGGGTTGTTCCTTATCAATCAACCGAAAAGAAATACAACAAATTTGATGATTGAATATTGGAAAAAAAAATCAATACCCTCTTATTCTACCGTCCTACATATGAATATTCTTGTTTCTTTCCTTATCTTTGACTTCCTTTCTGGGTTGTATCCACTTTTTGTGGACTTTGGAAAACACTTTAGAAAGCATTTTTGACCATTTTCAGACTGAGTGATTAGTGAGTTCACCAATCATTAGTGAAAAAAATCATTACTTGTGTCTTTAGGGTGGAAAATATTGCTTTTAACTATGTGAAAAAATGCACGATATCTGCCTCATGTATCCTGCATTTGGTTGGTTGTCCTCAGAAATTCATGCAAGACAAACTATACGAAAGACATAACTTTACGGGGATGACAGTGGCACTATGGCAGTCATTTAGAGTTGCACAATTAAAAGAATCACAATGTCAACCTTAGCTACTATATAGTCGCAATAGGCTGTGGTTCAATTAAAAAAAAAGATGTGGAATTGTGAACATGATAACCTATTCTTGTTGTGTATGCAGTCACCTTATTGTTCATACCTATAATAAAGGAAGGGGTAATCACTCTCTGTTTAAGTAAGGGTTACCAAACATACGGCCAATGGGCCAAAACCGGACTGCACAAAGGTTCAATCCAGACTGTTGGATGAATTTGAGAAATGTACTGAAGACAGGCTTTTAACAGTCAAAAATGTAAATTGTCATCTTAATTCAGGGGCCACATGCAGACTAATTTCGTCTCAAGAAGGTTGAACCCATAAAATGCTCTTATAATAGTCTATAAATAATGACTAAATAATAAATAATAATTGCTTTTGTGTTATAGTGCAAAAAAGTGTATAGTTTCTTTTCATTTTCAAAACCATCCTTTCACAATAAAATGTGAATATATTTGAACAAATGTGAACAAACTGAGACTTATTTAACAATATTCTCCCGCCTAAATGTTTTGTGCATTTGTGGATCCACTATGATCTGTACTTTGTAATGCATCTGTATAAATGAGAAGCTGAGCCATTAAACTACTATAAACTCATTCATTTTCTGGAGACATTTAAGGTTGTGGGGAGACTGTTCACTATATCAAAGGATAGTCTGAAGATATGAACATTTTCCTGATGTAATTTTACTTTTTTTCTTTCTAAAACGTGAAGAGGAAGTTTGAACGTGAAGTTTGGAGTTGACATCTTTTATAAATGATTATGTTACCATTTTACTGACCTGGCCCACCTGAGATCATATTGGGCTGCATGTGAGCCCCTGAACTAAAATAAACTTAACGCCCGTAGTATATGCAGTGTGTGGTCACATGACTATCTGGTCTAGTCTATTACACCAAGGTGTAATGGATGCCAGTGGACCACAAACACATCCCATAACCTCTGGCTTATTGTAATTTTTATTGATTCAGTGACACTGACCTTAATAACCAAATAAGAAGACTCATTCATATCGTAAATGCAATACTGTCAACAGAGATCACAGTGTTTATAGTTTATATTAGTTTATATTTCTTGGTTTTATGTGTGAGCCGCAATGAAACGCTATTTCGTTCAACACTGTATCTGGTGGTTGTATGACAATAAAGTTAATCTTGAAACACAGTATGACTTTTTCACCTCGAGTGGGTTTCTGCAGTATATGAAGGTACCAATTCCACGGCTGTCTATACCAAGCGTGGTGGAAAAAATGCAAGTATGTCCCAGTCCTCAGGTGCAATGTGCTCCAGGAAGAAATAGGATTAGAGGAGACAGGTGAGAGGAGATGGGAGTAAATGCAAAGACTGGAAGAGGTGGAGGGCGGGGGAGGCAAAGATGGACGAGAGGGAGAGGAGGAGATAAGATACAGCAAGGAGGAGGAGGATGTGGAGGAGAGAAGATGAGACAGAACAGTGGGAGAGACATTAGGAGACAAATGTGAGGGAAGAGTGGAGACAGGAGAGGAATCAGGAGGAGCTGAAATGGCAGAGAAGGGGAGCAGATTCTAGGCTGTAATTGAAATCTAATTATCACCTCGAGTCCCAGCTGATACCACGTCAAGCACCCGCTCACATGCACACTGGACCGGAGCGCCACATATTGCACGCGCACGCAAACGTCTGCACGTGTACACTTACGATCATCACATTATTACCACTAACATCTGGCGTCTTCACACACCGATAATCCCCCCCTGTCCCGAGAGCAGTGGAGGACCTTCGTGTACTTCCACCTCCCTTACTCACCCACGACGATACGCACACACGCACACACACACACACACACACACACACAAACTAGTAGCCACATAATCATCTCTGCTGTGCGCACTGATTTTTATGCATTAATGGGCACACACACACACACACACACTCACACTCTCACACACACACACACACACACACACCACAAGACAAGAGGGATACTGTGAGGTTGTCCAGCATCCCTAATTTCCAATTCTGATGACTGTTCTCACACATTTGCAACGTCATCACTATCACATTCAACGTCACCGTGGCACAAACACACACTTTGACATGCACGAATACACACATGCAGGAAGGGAAGCTCACACACATATATACACAGTGGAGCATAAAGGTTAAATGGCATCACATCAGATATATATCCTGCACCATTCTGACCTCATAATGATGTGTGTGTGTGTGTGCGCGCGCGCGTGCGTGCGTGTTGACAGAGATGGGCAGAATGATGGAGGAGGGATGGATACTGACTGGCTTTCCCTGGCCGAGGTCTCTGGAGAAGCCGCTGAGCTGTCAGCAGGTCCTCGGTCTTCACGGCCTGGAGCAGCTCCTGGTCCTTCCCCATGTCCCCTCCGTCCCGCCTCGGTCCGTTCGGTCCCGCTCTCGGCCTCTGAGCGCCCCTCTCTCATCCGTTAATCCGCTGCTACATCCTGCCGCTGCTCCGGCCCTCCCGCTGGAGCTGAGGCGCGGAGGGATGGTCGCAGCCCGGACTGGGTCACTCTGGTTCGGCCAGGAGTCCGGCGCCGCCCCTCTAATGCTCTGTCTCCGCTTTCCCCCGGTGCCACCACCCGCCGGACCTCGCTCTGTCGGGATGCTCTCTGTCCGCGCACAAGCACTCGTGACACACTCCACAGATTCTATCCGCGAGACTATTTCACCGGGTCTACGTGCGTGGGGTGGGTGAAAACGATGGAGCTCGAGCGCCCTCCCGTATGCTGGGACAAACCAACACCGCTGAAATCTCACGAGCGCTCAAACCGCAGCATAAACGGCACGGGCCGCTGACAGTGTGACCGCCGTCGCCGCCGCCAAGAGAGAGAGAGACAGGCACGCGCCAGATCCCACTCACACAGCCACTCACTTACACACACGCACACAAGCACACGCGCAATCCAATCACATATGGCATGGCACTTGTGCGCGTGCGATTCCAGTTGTTGTAGTCCCTTGTGTGCGCGTGCGTATGACAGTGAGCAGTGTTTTTGCGCGTGCGGGCTCAAGAGAGGTCGTTTGACAACGTAATTATACACTCACTCAGTCGCGAGGCGAGAGGCACGGGACAGTGCGAGTCCGGGACCGCGCGGAACCATGGGATGCTTCAGCAGCTTCTGTGAATGAGAAGCAGAAGGAAACTCGCTGAAGCACTATTGTCATCAGTGTCATTTCAGTATATTTTGTCTCACGCAATGTTTGTGATTGCTTTTGTGTTGTCACCAAAGGCTCGATTCAGCCCGAAAAGCTCGCACACAGCGATATACAACGTTTTGTCAGTCATGAAGAAAAAAAAAAATTACATACGCAAGACGTCAAGGTGTAGCATTCAAAAGCCTTAGTGAACACTCTTCTGACTGATTGAAACAAAATAATAACTTAAGTCATGGTGCAAGAAAAATAAAAAAATAAAAAATAATCATTCTACTAACACAAAAGATAAAGCACATTATAAATCTAAACAAGAACAACATTCCTTTTGGTGCAAAACACCATAAACATGAAAACTACCAACTACTTTGCTCCAAAGCATGCTGGGAAATCTCTTCCCAGCTGCTTTTCCAACACGTCACAATAGTAACTTCTTGTACAGTATATACTATCAACACATACAATGTCAACTAATATAAACGCAGCAAGTGGAGGAGAGTTTTGGTCAAATATTCCTCAAATGACGCAGGCAGGCAACATTTTCTGACCCTTTTTACTTTGAAAATAAGTCTTCTTTTACATCACACAATGAAACGGAATAAGTTGTGTTTAGTTATGTAAAATGAAAAAAAGTGTTATACAATAGAAAAGGGAGTCAAAGGCAGAGCATGAGTTTGGCAATGACTGCAAGACTTAATGCTCTGAGAATCACCAGACAGCCTGAATTATCTTTCATAGATCACAATATATGGAGAGTCAATACCTTAACCTTTAGTTTCTATATGTGTCATAAATTGTATCTTTTTTAAGCGTTTAAGGTTAATGAGACAGAGATCATTTCAGCAGAGAAGGAGTCTGTGTACGTGTGTGTCCCTGGAGCAGGGCTAATTTAGACTAAAGGGGCCACTGCCATTCAGATTTAGGACAGGAAGTGGAACAGATGACAGATGACTGGTAGCTGAAAAAGATGTCCCATCTGTGTGTGCAAGATTTATCAGTGCATATGTGTACTGACACAAAAAGCTGTCTGACTGGTATGACAGAACTTCATACAAGGCTGGATTTACACATGAGAAGATCCTGAGCACAAAACAGTGGCATTCAGGCCCCATCAGACCCCAACACAAGATATATCAGGTTTCAAGTTAAAGGAAATGTACACTGTCTGTATGAAAACTATATGGAAACTATAACAGTAAAATACATGTATCCGAATACAACACAGGCAGAGTTCAATACTCCACAATGCTAACATGGATAAATAGAGACACTGAATGAATGAATGAAAGAATGATTTTTTTTCTCAACCCCCCTTTCAACACATGGAGACACACAGCCCGCTTGCTTGTCCCTCTCACCCTTTCCAGGTGAAAAACCAGCTCTGGAAGATAAAGTCCGGGAAGGCTGCGGGTCCGGATGGCCTTGGTTCCAGGCTCCTAAGGGCAGCTGTGTGGGATTGTTGGACATCTGTTCAACTTGGGCCTGAAACTCGGGAGGGTCCCACGTCTGTGGAAGATGTCCTGCGTGGTACCGGTGCCTAAGTCCCCCCATCCCTAAGACCTTAGCTGCTACAGGCCAGTGGCTTTAACATCACACCTTATGAAGGCCCTGGAGCGGCTGGTCCTGACCCACTGCGCCTCCTGGTGAGCTCGTCCATGGACCTACTGCAGTTTTCGTACCAGTCAGGCATCGGAGTGGACGCCATCATCTTCCTACTTCACAGAGCCTTGTCTCACCTGGAGTCACCTGGGAGCTCTGTTCGGGTCCTCTTCCTGGACCTGAGCAGTGCTTTTAACAC
>JAPTHA010000001.1:18689944-18703355 GCA_029814585.1 Gymnapogon annona
TTTGTTTGTCAAACTACACAGGTTTTACTGGTGAATCAAATGTTAGTTTTTCCACATTTATTATAGAACCTTCAAATGGATCATGTCACGATGCTTAAAACGTACATATTTGAACTTAAATATTTCGACCGATTACTGGTTCAGAAGATATCGACCACTTTACATCAGTAGAAGTGTGTGTTTGGAGACAGAAAGAAAAGAATGGAGCCAGTTCTTGGTCTGCCAGTTTGATGATTGTGATGAATAAATGTATAAACACATATGATCTAATATAAACAGACTCCCCGTCTGGATAGCTCAGTTGGTAAGGCACCGGGCTGGTGCATAGGGGGTACTGGGTTTGATCCCCGGTAAGGGTGTCCAGTAGGTTGTGTCAGGAAGGGCATCCGGTGTAAAACACTCCTGCCTAAACAAATTGCATTCACTGTGGCGACCCTGGAAGGGAAAAACGCTGAAAGAAATCATCATCTAATATAAACAGACTGAACTCTAATCTTTACTGAGGTGGACATCATCAGTAGTGTCTACAGGTATACTTATCAGACCCAGTCTTCTGCATTCCTTAAAAACCCCCCAAAGAAAACAGAAATATATCTGAAAAAAAAAAGTTCTATAATTTCGAATTGTGACATTCATTCATTTTCTGAATCTGCTTTATCCTTTGCAGGGTCACGGGAGGGGACCAATAGTGACACCATAACATAACGAAACATAACACAACACAACGTAACGTAACGTAACGTAACGTAACGTAATGTAACATTAATAATTTACTTTAAAAAAAGTTGAAACTTTTATTTTTCCAGGTCTCAAGAGGATGCAGTGAACTTTGCTAGTATAAACAATAGATATGGTATTCCTTTATTGGTCCCACAGTGGGGAAATTTAAATAAATAAATAAGCTAAAACCGCTTCACGAGATGCACAGTCTTGTTAAAACAAATGCTACAAAGTAATCGAAATTACATTCTTTTGTTCCAACATTGTGGGTGCTGCAGCAAGGAGAATTTATACAGCAAAATGTAACAATCACCTTCTAAGGCAGGAATTAAATAGTATGTTCATGCGTCACATGTTACGTACACCCCACTGTACAACCCATTGTACCTACGCATTCGACCATCAACTCCCCCCTCCAGACGGCTGCTGGTCAGCTCCTTACCCCATGAGAGTCAGTCAAAATAAATGGTTGTCACCTCAGCGACCTATCATCTAAACCAGCGTTTTTCAACCAGTGTGAGAAACCGTCAGGTGTGCCGTGAGAAATGATCCAATTTCACCTAATATTCAGGGTGCCCAATACGTCGATCGCGATCTGCCCTTCGATCGTGGAGGTATTGTAGGTAGATCACATGACATTAAAATGTAGGTATCAGCCTATCATCCTGAAGTGAATGAAATTTGTCACTTTACTAACAGTTGGTCTGACCAACCACTGGAGTCACTGAGCTTGCGCGCATAACCCCGTGTTATAACGGACCAGACGCGGACCCAGCACCGGCCGCGGATGAGTGCTGACCTGTCCATTCTGGTCGGTGCAGGTTGGCGTCGGACCTGGGTCCGTGCGGGTCTGGTAGATGTCACCTATAAACCTGTGTCTGACCTTTTGATTCTCTGTTGGCGTTTCGCGGAAAAACTTAAATATTCTTACGCCGCTATGTCGACGTAAATGGTCCGACAGTCCCAAAAAATCACACAACATTTTTACAGATTCTACAACTCAATGACACATAAGGCACCAGGTTGAAAGGCCCACCGTCAATTACTGAAAATAAGAAGCTGTTAAGTGAACCGGCTGGATAGCTCAGTCGGTAAGGCTGATGCACAAGGGACCCAGGTTCAATTCCCAGGAAGAGTGTTCAGCGGGTTGTGTCAAGAAGGGCATCTGATGTATTAGGTTTTATTATAAACAATATAATAATAAAAGACAATAAAATATTTTTTGTGTTTTATTTGATTCCTATTAAAGACACTTTGATAAAAATGACCATATTGTTGATATAGGCAGCTATAGAGTACAATTTTTTTACATTTTTGGTTGGTGCTGTGCCTCAGGATTTTTTTCAATAAAAAAATGTACCGTGACTCAAAACACTGAAAACACTGATCTAAACAATGTGTTCAAACTGGTTCTAACGGGTCTACAGCATGGCGTTTCATAGTATCGCTCATTGTTATGAAACTGTGTCTAAACCTGCAACTCTCACTCCATTCCCCAAAGCCACGTAAAGGCACAGGATGAAATAGTTCACAGAAGTTTTGCAGAATCAGCTGCTGTTTCCTCCTCGTCAAAGTAAACACAGTACGTGTAACATCATCCTACTTCGTTCATGCTGTTATGTGATGTGGCCTCCGCCTGTACAGAGATGTCTGTGTGGAGGTGGCGTACCTGTGGCCAGAGCGGTGCTTCCTCCTCTGGGTCTTCTGATAGTTGGACTTTATTCCACTGCTGCAGATCTGGCTGCATCTCCGTGGGCTCATTGCCCTCCTGCTGCTCGAGTCGTTCACGCTTGGAGTTTTCATGAGGATTCTGAGTCTCTGTTGTGGCGTCCTGTTTCTCGCTCTTTGCATCAAGTTTGTCTTTGACCATCCTACAATGGACCATCCTTAACGTGACCACCTGATGCTCCAGTTCCTCCTCTTCTCACCCACACACTCTCCATTATGCTCTCGCTTCCGGATGTTTATCTGCTGCTCAGGCCACAATACCCCATGTCGCTCCAGTGACCAAACTTCAGTCAAGATTCATCAACATTACTGCAAGACCAGATCTTTCATCAGAAGACTGAACTGACTGAAACAAAAAGAAGAATGAAACGTTATCACAATGACTTAACCCTTTGTTGGGGAAGTTCCTAATTTTGGCTATTTCTGCAAAAAAAACATCACACTGGAACTGTGACATTAACGGTTCCAGTGAGGACAGTGAGGGAAAAATCTGAGCTTCAGTGTGGTCTATAGGGTCTGTAAGAGTCAATGTGGTCTACAAGGTCTGTAAGGTTCAATGTGGTCTACAGGGTCTGTAAGGTCCAATGTGGTCTACGCGGTTTTTAAGATCCAGTGTGGTCTATAGGGTCTGTAAGGTTCAATGTGGTCTACAGGGTCTAGATCCACCTCTGCATGAACAGTGAGTGTACCTGCTAGGTACAGGAGGAAATGGTACTATTGTAACTACTGATGTTCAAAGGGTTAACGTGGATGTTGGCAGGTGTCTGATCAGCTCTTATGTTGGTCCAATGTTCTAAAATATATGCTCCTTTCACCTTACATGTGTTTTTCTCTTGTATTCTTTATTTACTTCTTGGACCAGAAAGAAATTATGTTAACTTTAATGAATGTGATTTTCTATGTAACAATGCAAAATTTCTCGAAAGTAATGCCATCTTGCTCTGTCCTCCAGTAACACCATAAGGTTGAAATTTGGTATCTCAGTATTTCTGTGAGTGGCCTATAAAGGGTTAAATATGTTCATAATAACTCCAATGTCTGACCTTTATTTTGTTGCATTGTTACACCTCACTCGGGCGCTTTCCCAATAAATCACTAAAGCACCTCTGACTGTTATTAATCACTGTCAGACTGTTGTAGTACAGATAATGACAGCAGAATGCTTTCACTTTCTAATGCAAGAAAAAAAAAATCCTCAATGGATTTCTTCTTCGTGTTCATTTACAATAAGGTATTTCATATTTATATTCACAAACTGTGATTTTAACAAAGTTTAATATTGTTTTATTAATACCAAAGGTTTACTACAACTTGCCTCAGCTGATCCAAATGTGACTCACAACAAAATGTAAAAACTCTTAAAAGCTGATGTCAAAAAGAACGCCTTTAATTTGTAACTGACTTTAGTCATTCATGTTATGGCCATAAAGTTCTTGTTTTGCTTCTTTTCATACAAAATAGTTTGCTTTTGCATCATAAAGTAACTTTCACCCCATTTCTGTTTAACTCCTTTGTTTGGTAAAATGTGAATTCCAGTTCTTGAACAACAAATTCAATTAATATCAGTCAGCATCATGTGAAAATCAAATTAATTTATAGACGTTGTGCCTCTGATATTCCCCATCATCCTATTCCCTGTGGCTAACAAAATATTGGATTAGTAGAGTGACTCTTTATCTTTAATTTTGGATCTGGTTGTCTATATTTACAACCAAACAATCGCTTTGTGGTTTTCTTTTAGCAAATTTTCACATTCATACTGGAGTAATTTACCCACCCTCTATTTCAAAAAACTGCATCACTAATGATGTGATAATCTACTCTGCTTGCACTGAAATGGAACCTAAGCCTTAGGTTTCAAAAGTGATGCATTCAAGCACATAACAGGGGAAGAAGATATGGTGGAAGAGCAGAATTTAAAAATAAAAATAAAAGACCAGTATGTCACATGTAAATGGATGTTTACAGGATGCATTAGATGTAAATATGTCATTCACAGCAGACAACAAACTTTCTACGATGCTTTTTTTTTCTATGCGTCTTTCTTTCTCCTGCTGCTGATGACACTTTAAAATCACGAAAAAATATTTCGTGCAAGTAAAATAAGGCGGAGTTTAACTTCTTTGCGCAATCTTGCGAATTAAACTCAGTTAATCACGAACGGAATATCAGTCATAAACGCACACGCGCGCGCGCGCACACACACACACACGCAAGGTTTTTACGCAAGGTTGTTGCTCTTACTGTCAGTGTTTTCCAGTGCACGGTTCTTTCTCTGAGTCCTGTTCTGTTGGAATTCATCTGGAGGAGACACATCATAGTTTCGGTTTTGGCTTTACTTAGTTTGGACGGCGGTGGGCGCGGTTAGTTGAGAGAGGCTGTCACTGAACCGGTTAAGAGCGTAATGTGGTCAAACCGATAGACGTCTCGGCGCATGCGCACAACCGCGCATCCAGGTACGCGCTGCACTTTCACTTTCACTTCTGCACCAGTTTACAATAAGTCACGTGACATCCTGGCAATCCTCAAAGTTTTTGATATGCATATTTGTTCAAATGCAATTTCCTAAATACAAGAAATGGACATGATTGTTTTAAATTATGCAAAGCTATTCATATGCAAAGTTTTTTTTTTTTGTATTTACCCCTGCAAGAAGTTTGTAATGTGTAAATTGTAATGCATGCATTCACATTTTTCATGGAGCAACGAGACAACAGAGCTATAGTCTTCGCACATCAAACACGGTGGGTGCGTAGGACAAAGGCACCCAAAAGAAAGTCCTGCACTGGTGAACTGGTGAACTCAAATTGTCTGAGGAAGAAGACACAAAAAGTATATTACTTCCAGCCACAAGTCTGGACAACACTGAGTTAAAGGAAGATCTCAAAATCAAACTTGAAAGACTAAAAAAGACAATTTGCCTGAGGAAGACCCTGCTGTGGTCGAAACGTTGCTCGAATAAATAGTTTATTTTGCAAGGATCAGTGGTGTGTGGGACTTTCTTTTTCATTTTTACACATGGGGCAACAAGACAAAATTTGGAATTGCCATCATTTCCAAGTTATTGTCAGCATTTTACTGCGCCACAGGAGATCACCTTAGGCTGCATGTTCACCCTGAGCTAAAATGAGTTTTGACACCCCTGCCTTAGATTCTAAGGCTTAGAATGTAAATAAAATGGATTGGTTTGCCAAAGCTGCACACAAGTTGTAAGTGATCTTTGTGACGTTGTGTCAATAAAGTATGATAAGCAAATACTAAAATAACACAGTGCATACATATTTGACATAGTGAGGGCATTTAGAAGAACACAAAAGGTACAAATCTAAGAACCAGACATAAACAGAGATGGAATTTCAAATTGTGATCATGTTTTATTAAAACTCATGATGTAGCCACATTCTATATCAATGTATAAGAATAAAAACAGCAAACGTACATAAAAGAAGCCCATACATGCAGGTATCTGCATATAAAATGTCACTCGTTATCATCTCTGGGATTTCAATCATGTTTACTGTCTTTGTTGTCCATGTTGTGCAGGATTTCAGTTTGTTGTGCATCTGTTATGCTCTGTTGTTTTTTTCTACTCTTTGTATTAAGCTGCTGTTTTGAAATTTCCCCTCTGGGGACTGATAAAGGCAAATTCAATTTCATTCAATTCAATTCAATAAACAAACATATAACCTCGGGTAGTGGTGTTTTGTAGTTTCTACGCTGCTGCATATAGACACCTTGTGGGGAAACCATTTCACTGCAGACGTTGTCATGGAAACCAGTGTGACACCTCGGAAATAACATAGAATAGCAATCACACCAATGAGGATTTTGGCAGATTTTATTAATACGGTACAGATTCAAGCGGTTATCTTTGACATGATCAGATGTAGTGTCATTTCTTCCTTCTGTTCACATCAGCCAGGAACCGTTCATGTTCAGCGCTTCGTGTTCCTTCAGTCTGTGGACGTTGGTGTTAGGTTTTCTTTTTTGTTCCGTCTATGTATTACATAGGCAGCTGCAGTTACAACTAGGAACCCATAAGTGGCTAAGACGCACTGCAAAAAGAGCACAGAGAGAGAGAGAGAGACACTGTCGGGACTGGGGCAAGTTCATGTGCGTATGTTGTAAAATGCTTGTTTGTTTGAGTGACATACATTTCGACGGCCCTGCAGTGTGTAGCTATTAAAGCACTTCCTCCAACCACTCAGTTCTACAGACGCTGGTGCCTCGATGCCAAATATCTGCCTCTGAAAAATACAAAAACACACATAAAGAGGGAGCACCACACTTAGACAGCTTCACACTTTTTCATTGTACGCACACGAGGTTCTGTAAGTATTTTTGCTAAGTCAGAAGAAAGAAGAAACCACAAAACGATAGGTAAACAATGTGCTCTTTCCATAAAAAAATGTGATGGGGCATAGTTACAGCAGTCATGTGTTCTGTCAAAATGAATGTGAAAGCAAAGCATCTGCAAGTACATGCACGTCGTCATATCATGAAACATAACTTGTCTGACACTAAGATCATGCAAAAACATCAGTTTCTTGATGATGATGACTTCTTTCGCCTTTTTCCCTTTCGGGGTCGCCACAGTGAATCCAATTCGCTTATTTGATTTGGCAGGAGTTTTTACGCCGGATGCCCTTCCTGACCAATGACAAAAAAAAAAAATAAAAATCAAATGAATACATGCAATTATAAAATATTATCCCCCACCTTCCTGTTTTTTTTGCTGGTGACTGATCAGCTCATACCAAAACAAAAAGCAGGAACTAAATACTGGTTCAGACAAGACATTATTACTGGAATATACACACCTACAGCTTTCAATAGAGTCGAGTAAAAGTAAAACTATGTGGAGTTCCAGTCATTATCATTTGAATCTACTGACTTGTCACAGACCGTTTTTCTATTATACACCATTGGTTGTAACAATAAAATAGTTTTTAATGGTAGCTATATTGTTGGTTGGACTCCAAACAGATCTTTAGTTCAGCTACCAACGACACAAACAGAAAACAGGTGATCTGTGGTTTAGCTAAATGTTTCTAGTCTAAAAACAAAACTAACACATCTACAATGTAAACAATCTAAATCAGCTCGCATAGTACATGAAGATTTTAAGACACAGTGTTATTTTACTGACCGTCAGCATAACAATGTAGGAGTTTGAAAACCAAAATGTGGTGACACCATAATACAGACGTGTGTAACTTTATTCAGTGAGTGATATGGTCTGAGGACACAGGGTTGATTTATTGGTGTTTCGGTCTTAAGTGTGACGTGGTAGGTGATTTCCCCCTGCTGGTCAGAGTTTGGAGTTTTATCAAGACTACACAGAACCCATTTAAAATAGATATTATAAATCTGCATGTTAAGATACAGAATATTAAAATTCTGTTTTACTCTGTTCTTTAATACATGAAGGGAAGTGACCAACAGACACGTTTGTATATAAGTTGACGCTGTGTCTTTATCTATAGGGTACATATGTATCGATTTTTTTTTACTTTCTTATATTTTCATTAATTCTAGTATCTATAAGAGATACAATATGCATCGCCATGCACTTGTTTGTGTTTACATAGTTGGCAAATGAAGATGGTTCTGATTATGATTCTAAAAACATTATGTTTTAAAAATATGGGAAAACTTAGCCGTGATCACAGTTTCAGCAAAATTACAATAACAGACATTCTGGCAAATGCATATATTACATATACTGTACATTGTAGGATACACAGAAATGTGATTGTGCTTTTTTAACATAACAGTTCTTATTTACTAGATCCAAGCTGCGACACAAAAGATATCGTGTTACCTAATGTGACAGGGACACCAACAGTTTAGATGCTTAATCTGATAGAATTTATCTTTAAGTGGTAACTCCTTCAGTATACTAATATCGCAACATCATTCAACACCAACAATGTTGAAAAATTCAGGGAAGAAATCTAAAACATTCTTGACGGAGTTTGGAACCTCAGCGTGTTTGTTAATGATCTGAAAAGTCCTGCTCCGCTTCATCATGCTACAGCAAACAAAGTGCTTTCATTTTGAGATACAATTATTAAATCTGTGAAAGGAGGTCCTTGTTGTGAAATATTCTGCATTGCTAAGCAGCCGCCTCACCTGAAAGTCTGGTGTTGAGAAATGATTTCCTTTCTCACGTGCATGTCACACATGTATCTCTCACATATGCGTCTATATGCTCTCACTGGGGCGGTTTGCAGCCGAGTGGGAAGTAGCTCACATGAAGAGTAGCACCTCCGCATCTGAGGCCATGGTCCTAAGCCTGAAAACGCTAGTGTTCACTCCGGGTTCAAGGGGAAGCCCTGCCCCAGGTGGAGGAGGTTCTTGAGGGTAGGATGGCGTAAGAGATCGATTAATCGGGATTAATAAAGTGCTTTGATTGATTGATAGGTTGATATATGTGTCTAGGTGTGGATTATTATTGTTATTACTATTATTGTTGCAGCTGGTCCATTTTTGTCTTTGTTAAAGAACTGTAGAACATAGTTCTTTTGACAAAAGAAATCAATGGAGATGTTTTTGCACTTAAGACTTCAAAGAATTAAATGTACAGTTACAAGAGTACAATTACAAGTACAATCTAAATAATCTTAACCTTCCTCCTGTGTCAGTTTTCTGTTACTATCCCCAGTGTTAACGGGTCAGTTTTGACCCGTGTCTTAAATCAGCTTTAAAATACACTAAAAACAAAAACCAACCATCCATTTTTTTCTCATCTCTTGGTTACCTTGTTAGGCTTCCTTATCCATGAAAATGTCTGTTTTAATATTTTTGGTGGGGGCTTTTTGGTCTTTTTTTAATAGTATGTCTCTTGATGTCAATAAAAAAAAAGAAAAACTAACCTCAAGACAGTCATATAAATAAATAAAGGTTTGTTGTGTTACCTGACTATTACTGAAGGGGTACAGAACACATCTCTGAAATGAATTTGCTTGATTTATTTTTTCGTTTTAAAATGAATAACTATCTATGGTGTTATGGGTCATTTCGACCCATATATATTTTCTTCAAAAAAAAGCAAACAAATTTTTTTTGTCAGCAATAGAATTATAATATAAACACATTGAAACAGAACAGGTCATAACATGTTTTTATGTCAATGACTCTGGTCACAGCAGACCCTGTGAAAACCAGGGCTCATTTTGATGACACTGTCAGCAGCTGCTCTGCCATGTGCATGTTGAGGTACTAAACTCCAAAAGATCCTACCATTTTTTGACTTGAATCCTTCAACAGGAGCTTCAGCACCAATGACCTCCTCCTCCTCCTCCTCCTCCTCAGCACCAGTGACCACCTCATCAGACTCCAACTGTGTGTGTCTGTCTTCTGGATGGTTCTCCACATTGTCCTCTTCCTCAGACACTTGCTCCTCTCCTATCGCTATACTGATCTGTGTATTCTCCCTCATTTTCTCCAAAAATCTAAACTAGAGCTTCACTCACTGTAAATCTTCTTTTCATTATTGTATTCTACAAATGGGAGATGTGTCCTCTGCATGTCAAATGAGTGAAGTGACCTGACATGTCTGGAAATGCCCATCTTTGGCCGTTTTATTTTTTTTGCAGTTCTACTAGACAAATGAGCATCCCCTGAAGCTCAGATGGTTGTCAGAGGAGGTGTCTGTCAGTGTGTTGGCTGACTGTGTACTTATGATTTCAATTTTGGCTCTAATTATTGTTTTATAGTCGTACTTTTATAGCCAGGTCAAAACTGACCCCAACACCACAAACAGCATAATTTCAACAAGAGCATTTGATAATGTAGTGAAAAAAGTTTTTTGTTTAATTTGGTTGAAATCAAGGTTCCTGACAAAGTCAAAAAGCTTTGATGCAATAAACAAATTTTAAGTGATTCTTTTATGCTTTTATAAAAACTAAAAGGGCTCACTGTCGACCCTAACACGAGAGGAAGGTTAAAACTCTTGAATTGTAAAATTGATTATTTTATACCATTTTCTTAGAGGGAATGTCCGTTATTTGTTCATGCCCCTTGTTCTGGCTTTAGTGAGATAAATGAAAAACGAAAATACTGTTTAGATGTCAGTACACTCAACACGTTTTCCACAAAGCAACATCGTTTGATCATTTCTATTTTGCTCTAGTAATATAATGTAATAATATATAAGTATCGTGTTATTCTGTGCATAACGTGACCTTTGCTCTGTGCAGGTTCATCTCAGTCCGGACCAGTCTTCTCTTACCTTCACTTCTGTTATAAGATGCCCGAAGCTGGTGAGGGGAATCCGGGTTTTAACAGGAGACGTCGGCATGACTGGAAAAACAAAATGTAAAGTTACACTGGGTTTACCGTGTCAAATATCCATTCCGAAGCTGCCGAGTTTATAAAACATTAACGTTTTGTGGCGCATATTGATACTCACTGCTCTGTTTCGGCCTGGAGAGGACACTTACGCAAATATTTTCATGAGCACACTAACTTCCGGGAGTCATGACTCGCACCCCTCAATGACCAATCAGATGATTTTGTGGGAAATAATGACCAATAAGCTGGCTTCTAATGGGAGGGACATGTCGGTGGTTACACCGGCTTCCTGTGTCTGCGGCTCAGCCACAAGAAGGCGCAATATGAAAGTGTATGAGCAGGTTGGAGCTGTGATCGACAAGGACCAATATCCCATCATGAGTCAAAGGATGTTTTACTTACAAATTTCCCGCTACTCCCAAAGAGTATGCAATGCTGTTTGACGCAATACCTTCTGGTATTATAATGCTATTTAAAGATGTTCAACTTAACGAATTGTCTGTTTCTCTTCCCAATCTCTTAGAAACTTATGTAGGTAAAATATGACTAACCAATTACAAAAACTGTAATAAGAAGACTCGTGCTTTATTCCAAAGTGAGTTGGTGTCTGTTCCTTATGTGGTTTCATATTGGAATTCTTTTGTCAACAATATAAATTGGAAAGAAGTCTGGACTACGCCAAACAAATTTTGTATTTCAAATAAGGTAAAAGAAGATTCAAGATACTCCATAAATACTACCCTGCAAACTTTTACATGACGAAATTTAAAAGGGACATTGATGTAAATTGTTGTTTATGTAAAAACCACCCTGAGACTGTTCAACACCTCTTCTGGAGCTGCTCGTACTCCACAAGCTTTTGGAAGGACTTCAGCAGATTTGTACTGAAACATCTGGACAAAGGCTTTTCCTTGAAATATGAAAATATTATTTTTTGTTTCATCAGAAAGCACAGAGCAAAAGATATACATTTTATTATTCATTTGCTGCTTGTCCTAGCGAAGTATTATTTCCACAAATGTCAGTATAGTAACCAAACACCGAATTTTCTACATTTCTACAACTATACTCTGTTATACATTAAACTAATAAGTGGTTCGATGAACAAAAAGGATATAAAAACTATAGCTATTTCTGAGAAATGTAAGTTATTTAATTGTATGCAATCTGTTTGTATTACCCCCTGGCATACTATTAATGTATTTTTCTGTATACTATGTTCTTCAATAAAGTTCTAAAAAAAAAAAAAAAAAGAGTCAAAGGATGTTTTTGCGAGACAAGGTGAAACCAACACGGAAAGAGATACATTTAGGGCTGAAGTCTTCATGAAATATAAAATAAGCACGTATGTCATTTATGGCGATGGCAGATCGTCAGATTGCAGTATTGTAAGCGTATGGGAAGTACTGTAAGCAAGTGAAATTTTGTAAGCCACATGTATGATACCATACAAAAAGAAACAATACAATACTATAGGCACAGGTGTCAAACATGTGGCCTGGGGGCCAAATCCGGCCTGCCAAAGGGTCCAGTCTGGCCCTTCGGATGAACCTGTGCAATGCTGAAATTACACTGAAGATATTAACAAAAATATTCATTCAGGTTCCACATTCAGACCAATTCAATCTCATGTGGGTCAGACCAATAAAATACAAACACTCCATACCATACCATACTACGATATCCTACAAATACTCTCAACTCCAAATGTGATCATGTATTTAGAGTAAAACAAAGTAGTATTTAACAAAAAATACAGAGTCCTGATTCCAACCCATCACCTGACCTGTTCGCCAGTTCATTACCAGATTGTTCTCACATAGCCATGGATAACCCAATACACACTCATGGGTCTGGGCGTGAAACAAGAAAAACAAAACTTGAGTCTCATGACCTTCAATTATTACTTTAACTGGGTCTGATGGGTGATCCGGAAAAGGGGACTCTTATTGATGGCATTGGCCCGTAGGGGGTCTTGAAGAGGCAGTACAGGGATCTTTAATTTCTATGCCATATTCCAAGAAAGAACACTCAGATCGGCGCCAGAATCAATGAACACTTCACTCTGGATTTGAACTTTTTCTGATTTTAAGATGGCCGATGTCATGATTCGAGGAGGAGAGGAGGTACTCTTGGGACTCATGCTTGTCTCCCTACTCAAGCGTGAGCCTGATCCTTTTACCGGACATGTTGTTACCCGATGTCCTCTCTCACCACACACTACAACAGGAACTACTTAAACCCAACTTGACAGACCTGACTCATGACAGTTGGTTGCTCAGCTTCCAGCCCCGGGTGGAGATTTGGAGGGCGGGGTTTATGTTAGAGTTTTTATCCAATCATTATTCACCATTAGTGTTCCAGGGTCCAAAATCTGCCTGTAGGCCTTCAGAAGCGACAGTGCTGGCGCATGGTAGCTTAAAGTGAATGAGAACGGACCTGTGGCGTTAACCAATCTGCGTCAAGTTTGTTTTCACTCGGGCCATCTAGCGACCTATAGCGTCAGTGCATACATGTCTTTTGATTGCATACGTGATAGAGAGAGACAGAGCTATGGAAAGCTGCGCAGAACAGACCTGAGCAGACAGTCAATGTGATAAACAGGAAATAAGGAAATGGATCATTTGTGTAATGAGACAAGTTGTTTTAGTTTTTTCAACCCACA
>JAPTHA010000001.1:18804890-18826313 GCA_029814585.1 Gymnapogon annona
CCCAATAAACTAATATTGGCTTAAAATTATACTAAAGATAAATGAGCTATAAGCATTACGGTCATTCTGTCAAATAAACTGATAGAAAATTGAACTGAATTTGCAAAGATTACACCAAAGATTGACAATAAGGTATTGATCCCAAAAATAAATTCTACATTTTTCCACAATGTTTTGTGTATTTGTAAATCTGCTGTGATGTGTCAGTTCTAATGCTCCTGTGTAAATAAAAAATAAACATTATAAAGTTCAATCTACAATTATTTTCCTTCAGAAGTTTCAGGTCAGTTAAACTTAAACTTTATGTTTAAGCATAATCTGCAAATATAACGCATTTTTTCATAATCTCTAAACTCTGACTTGTGGTCAAATTGGGTGTGTGTATGTGACCACTGCCCGAGAGATGTTCAGCTCTGTTACATTGGAAAAACTCGAATAAAAAAACAATTTGACGTTTATTTCTTAAAAATAAGTAAAAAAAAAAACCCAAAACAATAAGTTGTGATTAATGGGCAATATCTGACAAACTAACAGCTCTTAAGAATGGGAAACCTGCAAAAGTAAAGAAAACTCAGAAAAAATATAGTGTGTGCCTCCAATGTGAAACAAGTATCAACAGAGATACAAATACACAAGTGAAATACAAATACCTCACTTGTGGTAGTACTTATTACATTATCTGCCTGCGTTTCAGCCATATTCCATTAAATTGAAGCAGGATAGACATGATGAGGGTCCCACACAGCAGCCTTGTGTCCAGGTGTGTGTGTGTGTGAGTGTACATCGTTGCCAAAGACCAGAGTGCCGAATCATCAGATGTATTTGAAAAACTCTGAATATTTCAGAGACAATGTCCTCGAATGCAGACACAATGGTGAGTATCAGGGTCTTGGGCAGATCATCCTTTTACACACATGAATAATAAAAGCAAACGTCGTGGAGTGATGTGATGCAGTGAATCCCGCTGAACACTGTGTGGAGCTGTGAGTCCTGGACTGTAACTTCTGAGGAGAGGGAAACAGATTAACAAAAAAAAAAAAAAAAAAATGCTTTCACACAGACAGTCTGCTTCAGCGCCCAAATACACCACCACATGTCACTACCTCTGTCTCTATCCCCCAGTTCACAGCAATAAGCTTCCTTATGCTTGTGTTTGTGTGTGCGTGCGTGCGTGTGTGTGTGTGTGATGATGATGATGAAGATGAGGATGGCGTGACTGTCATGGATCACAGTGAAAACAGGCTGAAGGCGCCATAGGACAGGGTCAGAGACAGGGCGGGGTTGTAAGGGGCACCCGTGTACAAAAGGACAACGGTAGACACGTTTTCCCTGCAACAGCACATAAAAGCACATTCTCATCTAAATCCATGCATTGTGTCTGTGTATGTAAAAGGTCACTTTAAATGGAATCGGAGATCAGTGAAACCATTAGAGAAGATTAATATATTATTCTAACCCCTGGACAGATTATCATCACAGTTCATTTTTCCTCTTATCTACCATCCAGTCAGGTTCATTGTCCGTGTTTATGCGCGTGTGTGTGTGTGTGTGTGCACCTGTTATATGTACCCAAGTACAATATAATTTCCTGTCATCGAGGCCAAAGGTTGCTAAGCAACTTCACTTCTGCCAATTGTCAGAAAAGATGCTTCTTGTGTTCTTGTTGACTGGATCACAATAGATCTGACCTTCTTTATTCTTTCTTTCCTTCTCCTTCTTCCTCCTCTATGTTGTCTTTTTCACAGATATCTTAAAAACAGAAATTGTAATGTGTATTTGTATGAGTGGCCTTACTTTTTTTTTAAAAATGTATTCTCACAAACATGATGCAGAGAAAATGAACAGTGTGGGATGTGGAAGTGTATTGTCTGATTTTTTTGTAATTCCTAGAACTAATGAAAAGCATGAGTCAGTCAATAATGTCTGTGCACGGCCAGTCCCTGCAGTTGTTTGTCTGCAGTACAGTTACAGAGGAACATCCAGCTTATTTTGCAGCTAAAATCGTAGGTTCCACTTTGATTTGTGACATTTTCAACGTGATCGGCATATTCTGATTGCAAATGCAAGGCTTTTGTTATCGTCGCTCACAAATGACACAAATGACTGGTAACATTTTTCCTGTGACTCCAGAAAATGATTTGTATCATCAGCACAAAACAAGAGAACAACAGGAGGTAAAGGGAGTAAATAGGATTTATTAGTCACACATTTCACAGTAGAAATAAAAGGCATACGGTTTAGTCAAATACTTTTCAGACTGATGTTGAACCCATGAAGACCCAACGCTACTTTTATATCAGTTCCCAAATGAATTTTTCTTCTATATTTTGTACTTATATATCATACACTAAAATGTACTCTATATTTTATACTTTCTTAAATCATCACCATTTGTTATTATAGCTTCCCTTGTATTTTCCTGTATTTAATGTAGATGTTTGTGAAAATTCAGCTTTAAATTTAAAAGGTTTTTAATATAAAAACAGAAAAATGTCGCACTTTTTCAGCTAAATTTATCATTAACTGAACATAAACAACTGACCACTGTGTCCATCCATTGTCATTGGTTCAACTCCACGGGTTTTACTGGTAAATCAATATCGTCGAAGGTGACAGTTGTTCCATGGTAACTACGGAGCCTCTGAATGTCTAAATGGGTCATATCTGATGAACATGTAAAAATGAATAACTATTTTGCACCAATCACATGCATGTATTGATAAGATTAGTGGATCAACCAGTAATAGACAGTTTGGATCAGTAGGTGGTTTTGCGCGCTGATGGAACAGATAAACCAGACGTATAATAAACAATAAACAATAATGTATATATATATAAATAATAATATATAAAATAATATACAATAATATATAAAATATAAAATAAATAATCAAATACCCAATAACCAATGAGTAGAAGTTCAGTGTTGTTTCATGCCAAAAACTGATTCCTAATTAGGAGCGGGACACAATATCGACGGGGGAAACATAATGTATTACTTCCGCTTATTGTACGTTATTGATACTCTGGAGCCAAATATTGATGTTTTTCTTAAATCCAATGACACACTTGGACAAGGACATCAGTGGGAGTTAAACAGAGCCAAACTGACACTACACAGTATTGTGTACATTTTGGAAGGGTTGGCGGTTCGAATCCTGGCTCCGACTGTCCACATGTGGAAGTGTTGTTGAGCAAAACACTGAACCCTAAATTACTCCCAGGGGGGCCTGGCATGGTGTCGCAGCTGCCCACTGGGGTGTGAATGGGTAGATGAATGGAAGAATGGGCGCTTTGAGTACCATGACGTAGAGAAGCGTAGTCCATTTAGCATTAACAATATTCATACTTCTGAATTATCTTTAAGTCACTAAAGTAAACCAACACCACCTATCCACCTTTAAAATTTTAATGTCTAAGAATTTTCTGCTCTTTGTTATTTGTATGTTTGTGAAGACATTTGTATCTTTCATTTGTAAGGGAAAAAAGGTCTTGATTCAATTAGGTATAGAAATCAGAAATGGTACCTGATGCAGAATGAACACAATTACTCATTCTGACTTTATAAAGACACTACAAGGTCATATAGTACTGGAATTATTTCACACAGTGTTTTTCTGTGTGTATCCAATTATTAATTCAAGTTAACTGTAATTATTAGATCTCTTGAAGTAAAAAAAAAAAGAAGAACCATTCAACAGAATTATCAGGCTTTAGCAGACAGATCTCCCTGCTGTGTGAACCCCTGTTGGCTGTTTTGAAGACAGTGGTTTGTATTTAGGGTGATGAGCCAGGCATTAAGGGTAGAACATCATATGTTTGATGTATATTGAAAAGAGGCAGAGGAATATAAGAATTTGGATTCTTCACCAATCATGGAAATGTTATCATGTATGTAAACGTCAATCGATGAGCGTTTTTCTGTTAAATAAGCATTTCATTAATGGAATGAATAAATACAAAATACTAGGCTATATTCTGTCTTTTACGTCTCATGTAACTGCTAATTCAGGGGTAAGTGTCAGGTATCGTGTATATTACAGTATTTCTGTCATGCAGTTCTTAAAGCTGAAGTACTTGAAGTTTTTTTGGCATCGTTATTCAAACAGCCCATAATATTGTAATTAAAGTGACCTGAGAGGACATGATAACACTGTCCACTTCTCTTGACTGACAGGTGTCTTCGGATAAGAGTGGGTTAAATATGTGATGGTTGTTGTTTCCTCTGATGTGACTCCATGAAATGGAGCACCATCAACTCACCTGTCATTTAGATGTAGTTGTCTGGACATAAAGGAAACAATGAAGTGGTGTGTGTGTGTATGTTTTGGTATGTTCTGTTTTCAGTTCCTGCAGTGTTTCGCTGTACCTTAACTATTCCATAGTGACACCGTTTTCAACTCTTCTGTAATTAATCATCATGTACCAGATAAAGTCCATTTGAACACCGCCTGCTGAAATACTTTACACACGAAGGTTAAGACTAAGGAAGAAGATTTACAGTCACCAAATGCTCTTAGTCACATGTGGCTTCTTTGTGGTCGGGTCCTTTGAAAACTGACCTGTTCCAATGTTGACACCGACACCACTGACCACATGTTGGTTTGTGTGTTTGTGTCTGAGCATGACCTGCTAAAGACTTCTTACTTCCGCTGTAACCAGGTCAAGTAAAGTCCATGACAGATGTGCGTACAGTCACACTGCTGTGTGCGTCTCCACACGTGAACATGTACAGTACAGTGTGTGATTGTACTATATATGTTCACAGTTTGCCCTCAGGTGGTTGTCATAGCAATTTCAGGGAGTGATCAGCATTATTGATTGTTCATCGAATTCCCACAGTGTGTGTATATGTGTGTGTGTGTGTGTGTGTGTGTATATTCATGAGCATGAGTTCATGACGAGTCTAGCTTGGACCAGATTTAAATGTAAAGTATAATGAGATAACTTTTGTATGATTTGGTGCTAAACAAATAATATCTGATTGATTTGTTTTGTTGAATGGCGTGGAATGAAAAACACTTCCCCATATATAGTATTATGTGATGGTCACCATGGAAACACACCCAAGGGGCGCCTACCACATACTGATAATAACGTTTGGCCTAGATACTCATCTTCAGCCAATAACAGAGGGAATGTATTTGTGTGTATGCGTTTCAGTGACTAATGTAAACCAGCATTTGAACACACCACAGTGACAGAGCTGGAGTAAAAAATGCATGAAATGATCCTTTGGAGCAGAAAGAGTCTTGCGTGAGATACACAAGACAGTAAGTGTGAGGAGGTTGAGACGAGCTGGAAGAAGTCGGAAAATGAAAGTGTACAGGAGTAGAAAAAAATACAACCAGGGAGACCCAGCAGATTAGTCCCAACAAACACACTAATACACCCACACACACACTAATACACCAACAGACACACTAATACACCCACAGACACACTAATACACTCACAGACACACTAATACACCCACAGACACGCTAATACACTCACAGACACACTAATACACCAACAGACACACTAATACACCCACATACACACTAATACACCCACATACACACTAATACACCCACAGACACACTCATACTCCCACAGACACGCTAATACACTCACAGACACACTAATACACCCACAGACACACTAATACACCCACAGACACACTAAAACACCCACAAACCCACTAATACACTAACAGACACCTAATACACCCACAAATACACTAAAACACCCATAGACACACCAATACACCCACAGACACTAATACACCCACAGACACACTAATACACCAACAGACACACTAATACACCCACATACACACTAATACACCCACAGACACACTAATACACTCACAGACACACTAATACACCCACAGACACACTAATACACCCACAGACACGCTAATACACCCACAGACACACTAATACACTCACAGACACGCTAATACACTCACAGACACACTAATCCACCCACAGACACACTAATACACCCACAGACACACTAAAACACCCACAAACCCACTAATACACTAACAGACACCTAATACACCCACAAATACACTAAAACACCCATAGACACACCAATACACCCACAGACACTAATACACCCACAGACACACTAATACACCCACACACACTAATATATTCACAGACAAGCTAATACAACCACAGACACACTAATACAATCATAGATACACTAACACAACCACAGACACACTAATACATCTACAGAAACAATAAAACTAATACATACACACTAATACACCAACAGACACAATAATACAGACACTAATACACCCACAGACACTCTAATACATCCACAAATGCACTGATACACCCACAGACACACTAACACCTCCACAAACTCACTAATACACTCACGGACACACTAATACAGCCACATACACACCAATACACATACACACTAATACGCTTGCAGACCTACCAATACACAAGCAGACACACTAATACACCCACAGACACACTAATACACCCACAGACACACTAATACACCCACAGACACACTAATACACCCACAGACACACTAATACACCCACAGACACAGTACTACACATTCCCCAAATCCTCCAACAGAGCTCATGAGTCTGTCTTCTCAGAGAGAGTACGACCAACGCTAAAGAGGTCTGTGTGAGTTTGTTTGGCTCAGAGTGTTCCAGATATCTTAAAGTGTGTTGTGCAGAAACACTAAATGTTTGATATATGCAGCTGCTGTTAGGAATTACGATCACTCGGAGGAGCGTGTCTGCTGTGGGCGTAGACTGGGTATTGCACGGTGTTTCCCTAAGTCTTATTTTTAGTTTGTAGACACACTGTGCCTAGACATTCAGCAAGCCTGTTTATATGACTATACATATCTGATACCTGGGAGCAATCAGGTGATTGTACTTATCAAATGTATGCATTTAAATGCAGTACGGAAATGTGGAAAACCCTGTTAGACATGTCAGTCCATCACTGAATTACATGGAGTACATGGAGTACATTCAGTACACATGTAGTGATGGTGGAGACTCAAATGTGCGATTACTGTATTTGACTCCATTACTTACATTATCTGCAATTCGATTGTTTATACACATGTAAAACAAATACATTTATCAAATTAACAGGTACACGTAGATGCACATTGTAGTGTTGGTGAGAAATCCTGGTGTGTTAATCCGATTTTTCATAATCAGATAACCGTTATCTGATAAAAGAAAATGTATCAGATGATACCATTTACATGATTACTTGAATAATCTGATACCTCATAAATCAGGCAATGATTGGAGTATTGGTGTGAATGTGAATAGTCCAAAACGGGCTGAGATGGAATATCTCCACAGCGTTTTTAAATGCATGGTAGTAGCTATACTGGAATCAACAGGAGCGAGGTAACTTTTAGAAAGATGTGATATTTTTGGGAGTCTGAGCCGTATTCTCTCTGTTTATAGTACTGTTTACATTGATATGTGGTACTTTCACTCTTCATAGGACTGTCTACACTGATATATAGTATTTTCACTGTTTATAGTACTGTTTACACTGATGTGCAGTATTCTCACTGTTTATAGTACTGTTCACATTGTTACATTGTCCATCTTATTTATTTGTTATTTATATTGACTGTGTGTGTTGTCACATCTACACTGCAGCCACTCTTGGCTTTGGATTCATTTTCAGCAACTGTGTACTTTTCTATTTTCCATATTTATTTGTGTTATCAGCTGCCAATTCTATAACATTTCGTTGCCAGATTCATTGTGCATGCCTGTGTAATGACAATAAAGGAAGTCTAAGTCTAAATCGATGAGTCATGCAAAAAACATTCATGCATAGTTCGTACTGATATGAGCGATCATGATGAAAAGCTGATGCCAGAATGTGACTGAATGAAGCTGTGTCAGAAAACAAAAATAAAACATCAATTCTGACATTTATATGAAATCCCAGATGTATTCAGTGACCATAATATTGTTCTGAGAGTCAGTCATTAAACTTATTTGTGATCTACATGGTTAACATTATTAAACTGAGCCTATCTGGTGGACATGGATTGTGTTACAGACGTGAAATATTGGAGAAGCATGACACTGTCGAGACTTGACTGTTAGTGAGTCTGCTCCAGAAGGCGGGAGATGATTTGAAAAAATGGATGGACTCTTTCCTTATTAGGTTCAATTAATGTTATAAAGATGAATAACCTGCCTGGAGTCTTATCTATGTTTCAGTTACTCCCGATCCAGATCCCAATGACATTCTTTCCTCTCTTAAGAAAATAGACAATTCATAACTACGCTAACCCTGAACTATGAGGATGGAGGTTTGAAATTCCCTAACTTCCAGATGTACGACTCCACTGCTCTATCCAGACTTCTGGCCTAGATGTTTGATACAGGGCCTCATCCTTCATGGGTCGATATTGAAAGGATAGAGATGAAAGAGGAGAAACCAATCAATACACTGTATAAATGGGATAATAAATACCCAATTAAAGCATCAACCGACAACCCATTAATCATCCATTCCATCCAAGTTGGTATAACCTCTGTGATATGTTTAAGAAGGGTTCAAAGGGTTTCTCTCTCCTAAAACTCCACTATTTGGAATGGTTTACTACCCATGAGTCTTCAGAGTGGTATCATTAGATCCTGGCAGGAGAAAGGCATTTGTCATATAGAACACTGTTATACCGACATAATTTATGTCTTTAGAATAGTTAAAAGAAAGGTGTAAACTGACAAACAGGGACTTCTTCAGTTATCTCCAACTATGGGATGTTATCAGGAGCCAGCAAAGGGGAAATTGGAATCTACCTCCCTCCCATGTCTCCAGTTGAACATCTGTGTCATGCTGACCACCAACCATGATTCAGAACTATCTCAATGATAGTTCTGAATCATTGAGATTCAGAACTATCATTGTTCTGAATCTCAATGAACAATGATAGTTCTGTCTGCTATCTCTATGTCAACTATAGAGATAGCAGACAGAGACAGACCAAGGGCTAACTAGGAAGGAGATCTAGGAATCACCATTGTGGAGCAGTTATGGAGGAATCTGTGTAGAGATGGAGTCACCCCTACTTGAAATGTTACATATACAGTGATCCAGTTCAACTTCCTCCATCAGTTGTATATTACTCCACAAAAAGTGCATAAATATAGCTGTAATGTATCACCTTTTTGGTTTAGATGTGGTATGTGGGAAGGAACATTGCTTCAGTGTACCTGGAAGTGTTCTGAATTGTAGGGGATTTGTCAGGGGGGGTGTGAAACTCTATGGAATATTTATTAGAATATATTATTATATTATAGATTATATAATTATCACATTTCTACTGGACCCTGACGTCTCTCTGCTAGGGAATCTGAACTCAAACTGTCAAAGTCAGCATTGAATAAGTCAGCAATTATGTGCCCCTGGAAAAAATAATCTCCTGGATGAAAAAAAAAGTAGGACATTTTTCAAAATATGGCAGCCAATTTTAAACTACATGGAAAATTTGCCAGCTCACCACATTGGTTAAGCACTCTATGCCTAATCAGGCCTTGTAGGACCTAGGTGTGAGTTCAACATATGTCTCTCTGACTCATGCGACTCCCATATTTATGTGGGTTTTTTTTGTTATCGTTTTTTGTTTGGTTTTGTTTTGTATCTTGTCTATTGTCTCTGACCCTGCTGTCTTGTAGTGTAAAAATGTAGCTGTAACATTATCTTATGAAAAATCCAAAATAAAATAATATATAAAGGCTTTATTTTATTTTTACTTTATATCTTTTCTTTTTTTTATTGTACTTTATTTTATTTTGCAGTTTTTACAATGGAACAATAGTTGCAAAAAATACCCATAACACTATAAACAAAAATGAAAAATATTTTATAAATACTGTTCAATTTTCTGCACCAAGATGACCATAATCCATTCTGTAGTTTTAGTCCTCACCTTCTAAGTTGTAATTTGACCTTTCAGAGTTACCACTATGACAAAAGCCATTCCTCTCAGCGTGGCATGAGCTACAAAATGAATGGAGTAGTTCGTAAGTAAGGAACCTGAAAGAAGCATTTTCAAGAGACTTAATAATGAAGGTTGAGATATTTGTTTGTAGATTTTGTCTGGCCGAACTCATTTGGGAGAACTTCCTTCATCTATTTTATTTAACCTGACTTCATTCCATCACATTATTCAATATCACACACTCTTGATGTAACTCGCTACTATGACTCATTCTGCTGCGCTCCACTCAGGAAAGCCCTTACGTTACAAAACATTCTCATTTGCATTTCTCCGAGTGAAAAAAAAAGCACACACCTGTATTTTAAACAAAGAACTTACCACAGTGAGTGCAAAACTATTCTAACAAACTAAAATTTGAAAAAAAAATTGAAGACATAAACTAATTCTGATAAGGAAGATGAAATGCCCACATGTTAAGAGTTCACAATCTTTGCTGAGCTCTGTTATCGTTCTATGGGATGTTGTTATGCAGTTCCTATGATGAACATCAACAAAAACAATAGATCACAGAATTAATGCAGTGTAGTGGAAATTCACACCAAGTGAAAATGTGCAAATATATAAGGAGTGCTGCCAGAGTGCCTTTAAGCATGTCAGGAGCACTTTTGATAAAAGAGCCATGGAGGTGCAAGAGGTAAAGCATTAAACCTCCCAAAGACTGCCTCTATTCACCGACCCAAAGCCCAGCCTGAGTCATATCTGAGATCCCACTGGATAATTTAAAGTCTTTCAAGTAAAATAAAAGAAGAAAAAAAAGAAAAATGAATTCTTGGTGATATAGTTTGTTTCTTCAGAAAACAGTATTTGGCAGCTCGTGTTAAAATACAGTAGTCGGAAGAAACTCCAATAGTTCAATGTCAGCGGCCTTTTCTTCCAGTTGGCAGGGAGCTCGTCGGTGACTCTCCTATATCAATGATCGTGACTTCAGCCTCAGACACACTGCAGGAAGAAAGACCCTTCAGAACCAGCCACAAAGTCAAGCACGACTGGTCCGTGATACACTTCCCCTCCATCAATGAGGCTTGACAGTAATAGAATCATCTGCAGGCTTTAAGATGCGTCCGTCTGTATAATTACTGCTACACTCATTAGTGAACATGATGTAAAGAGACAGCGTCCATCAAGAGAACAATAACATGATTCCAAAACACCACTAAAGCTGTAGTCAGCAGCAAAAAAAAGAAGTTGTTAAAGAGGCACATGGTAATGACTCTGTTTGAATTGTATGTGAAGATAGTGATAGGTATCATGATAGGAAACGTAGCGTTTCGTGTCATGATACCTCTGCGATGTTCAGAAGCTACAGAGTCTGTGCAGTGGCGCGTCAACAGTGATTGGTCATTGCAGCTGTCAATCACCTGTGTTCCTCTCTCGCCTCTCTCTGCCATTATGGGTTAGATTTGAGTTGAAAACAGAGCCAAACCTTTTATTTGACTGAAAGGGGAGCGAGAAGGGAAATGTGAGCTATAGAGGGATGAAATGTAGCACATTTTCCAGACAACCGGTAATGCAAAGCACAGACTTACTGCCCTCTGGCATGTATGTCTATGTAATCAGTGTCCTAAAGCCTGGCTATCAGGTCACCTTCAATGGAGAAATAATTAGCCACACCTCTGTGACCTCAGGTAACCAAACCTGTCCGACTCAAACAGAGCCACTACCATTTATTTAGCTGGTGTTGCTCCTTCTGTAGCATGTTGCCTGTTTTGGTTTTTGTTTGTTCCATCAAAAGGCAGATTAATGACACTTAACTTTAATCTATAAGGAAAACAATGGAGCAGAAAACACAGGAGTGTATTCTGCTAAAAGATCAGTTTGTAAGGCTTGTGTTTTTACTCAAATTTAACATCTCAGTTACTTACATCCAGAAGCCGGAATGTTTTTTTTTTTTTTTTTGTGGTCAAAATCTATGTTCTATACGAGGCCCTATTGACCCTTAAACATCCTAATACGTGACAATACTTTTTACTACGTAAGGATAGAAATGACAATAGTTTTACATCTAGGTTTGTGTGAGTCACTTAGTGGGACATGAATTTGCCCAGTTTTGAATTTTGCAGTTTTTCAATTAATGTTTCTTTTATGTTTAAATTGCCCCTAACTCACCATGCATTTCAAGCCAAGTCAGTTTTTATTCACATAACCCGGAACAACAAGCCGCACCCCCCAACCTCCCCGACCCCCCTTGACCCTTTTGCTCATCTCCTCTACTTTGACACATTTCCCCATTTTGTGATTATCCATTTTGGAAGCAAATATGTACAGTCTTGTGAAAAGAGTCAATTATTCACTCAAGTTGGCTTTTTCTAAAAATTGCTGCACCACTAAATTCCCTTTTCCATTGAGTCTGAACATACCATGACAATGTAGAGCCGGCTCTGACAAGTTGAGTCTGAAATGTAAAAGGGTTGCTGCGCAAAGAATAAATCCTGTTCATTTAAGGCCCTTTCTCTGGCACCATCTAGATGGAACTTCTTTTTTTTTTTTTTTTCCTTGCTAGTAGTATCTAAGAATAGCAAAGATGTCAGTGCTTTTAATCCACCCAACACTGTGTTCTACTGTGTAATGAGCATTACATCCTTATCGTGGGATGCTGCTTTTATCTAATAGAGTACAAACATCAAACAACAACATCCCCACAAATTTATGCACAGGCCATATGTGGATATTAAAAAATTAGCAGGAGAACACTGAAAGGGAGCACTCCCTGTGAGCTGTTTGCAGACACTGGCAGAGTACGTAAGTCTAATATTAAATCCCAAAGTGGGAAGCAGACACTGCCAAGGGAGCCTTCAGGGAAGTTCTGGCAGCCCGGAGAAAAATGATCTCTGGATAATTTCTGCACCATTTTAAGGTGCAAGTATTATTCTGCCTGTTTTACTCTCTGTCTCATATTACATCAGTCTCATTGACTGTATACACATATTAATTTCTTCTAAGAATGTGCAGACACCCCAAAACTGCAAGGAATTAGTTGAAAATGAAAAAACATGAACAAACAACATGTCCTTAAGTTAATTACTTTCATACAAATATTTCAAAACTCCTCGTTTAAAGCTTTGTGGTTTGTTAAAATTCTGATCCTACATGTCATTTACATTTTTCATGTATGAATTAATATCTGGCTGGATAGGGTTTGATACCTGGGATGAGTTTCCAGTGGGTTGTGTCAGGACGGGCATCCAATGTAAAAACTCCTGCCAAATCAAATATGTGAATTAATTGGATTTGCTGTGGTGACCCCGGAAGAGAAAAAGCCGAAAGAACTCATTCATGTATGAATTCATATGTATTAAGATTGATGTCATGATATATACATTGAGTGAATATTGTTTTCTTATTGCTCCACACAGACAAATATTTTTTCTGTTGCTAAATCTGTTTGCTTTGCTCTTTTTCCACACCAGTTTTTCCAGCTGTCTGAACCATACCACATTTTTGGGATATATCAGTCAAGTTTTTAAAATCGAAAAAGAATTTTTTTTATTTTTGTCTTTATATGTAAGCTGAAACGCAAACAAAAAAATATGGTTTGGGCCCCTTGGTAAAGTCAGTGAGTTAATATTTGGGATCTTTAAATGCAAACATGCAATCAGCTTTGCAAAAAATGGTCGTTTTATTGGAAAGAAAGAAAGAAAGAATATACATATATCAAAGAATAATATTTGATATCTTTAAACAGAAACATGTGATCAGCTTTGTGACCAAATGATCATTTTATTGTAAAGAGAGAAAAAGACAAAGAAAGAAAGAAAGGATGTACACAAGTATATATGAAAGAATAATATTTGAGATCTTTAATCACCAGCGTGATCAGCTTTGCAACAAGTGATCATTTTATTGGAAAGAAAGAAAAAGAGAAAAAAAAGAAGAAAGAAAGAAAAAATACACATGTATATATATCAAAGAATAATATTTGAAATCTTTAAACACAAACGTGATCAGATTTGTGACCAAGTGATCATTTTATTGGAAAGAAAGAAAGAAAGAAAGAAAGAAAGAAAGAAAGAAAGAAAGAAAGAAAGAAAGAAAGAAAGAAAGAATGTCAACATTTGGCAGGTTGGGGCTTCTTTATGTTTCGTCCTTGATTGGATAATAGAGTACAGGACCAGTGTTCACCTTCATCTGTCACTAAATAGTGGCAGTGGTTCGACATCTGTTTATTAGCGGGTGTTTCACTGCCGTGTTACTTGTCTGCTTATTGTATGTCATATATCTTATTTCCTTTTTTTATTTCTTTTATGGTCTGAACAGTAAAGTCCTAGTAGTCTTCTGCTGTCTGCTGTGCAGTGAAACCGACCGGAGCATCAGCTGATGGTGAGTTATGCCGGAGCTCCGCCACACCTCAGTGTGTAGAGAAGCGCCCCCCTGCTGAGCGGGACTGTGGAGCATCCTCGCCCTCGTGACCAACCCCCCCTCCCCCCCATTCCCACTCCCCGTCCGGGGCGGCTCTCCGGTGAGATAACCGTTTGGCAGAACGGGGATACAGGCATAGGGTGGGACGGGGTGTAGCTCCTGTGAGGCGGAGAAGGGATGAAGGGACGAGTCACATGCTGTGACTCATTCTGTCAGTGTCAAGTTATCGGGCATAAGAATACAGTTCTCCAGGCAAATCTTTCAAAATAAAGCCGGCGTTGGTAATCACCCCAGGAAAGTAGAGACCTGGGACAAAGTGAACACAGCAGTAACTAGATCAACTAATGGAACATTGTTTGAAAGGTGTACCTGTGATGCCAACTGTTCATGTGGATGTTAACTGTCTAGTGTTTTCACATGGAAAAGGCTAAGTTTGTGATGTTGACATTTGTGCCGTATTAACCTACTAGCTCCATTAAACTAGCTCAATTACGTGCTAGTTTAATGGCGCTAGTAGCTTAATACTGTGCTGTTAGCTGCTGTGGGGCTAAGGGTTCGCAAATATAAGTAAAGTATGAAGTGGCACACTTTGAAAATGCCACATGAAAGTGTTTTACAATCTAAGTTAAGCTAATTATATCAGGGAGTTGTATGCTCATAAGCTAGCTAGCTCTGCCTAACTAAATATTGCTCGGATGTTAAAAGGTTGATAACTTTCAGGGCACGACGCAGAACTTTATAACTTATATTGAACATGCAGATTTACAATGTGTCGGATTCCATTTGTAAGTGAAATAAATGAGTAAAGTTTTAGGGGCCTGGAACCTAAAATTGCACAGTCTCTTATTTTGTTAAGGTCAATGTCCTTTTAACTTGCATGATTTGTAACTATTATTCCTAAAGCAGGTGGACTTCCGGGTGTGGAGCGCCTTATTTTGAAGATAAAGTGTGAATATGTCCGGTGTGCGTGTGTGTGTGTGTGACTTGACGCGCTTTCTCTGTCTCCCCGGTGCGCCTGAACTCCGCTACCTGACACTGCGTAACGCGTCCGGTGGCTGAGAGGACGGAGACGCACGGGGACCGGTTTTTGGTTTAACTTTACTTTCCCCGTGTTAAAAAAAAAAAAAAAGAAACTTCAGCGCCGTATTTTATTCTTAATTTTGCCTCTTCTCTAATATTCCCGACAAACGGACTGAGTTTGGATATCTGCGCGGGGAGGAGGCAGAGCACCGGCGAACCGCTCTCAGATGGAGCACAGGGGCTCCGGGAGCACAGGGCGCACGGCGGACCCGGAGTGACTGACGCTGGTGGATGGACGCTGTTCCTCGGTAAGAATACAAGGCAAAGTTTTTTTCTTCCTTTTTTGTTTGAATGTACTTTTGAAACCTCTCCTGTCCGGAGTCCTGTTGGATGAATGCTTGTGGCACAAAAGAAAAGGTCCAGATCCTGTGATGTCGCCTTTTGTTAATGACGGTGGATCTTCCAGAGACCGACAGAAAAAAAAAATATTATAAAAATAAAGTCGCCGTGCATTTTGTTGTTGTATTTCAATTGATTAGTTTTTCTTTACTTTATATCAGGTGTAATTATGTTTATATTATTTTTTGCTATGCTGATGTTGAGACCCGCTTTCAGTATTTTCTCCTATATATTATTCACAGTTTATAATGTATTAAACCGTTTCCTTTGGTTCGAACATTTTGAGGCAATGACGGCGTGGATTTGGCTTCATAGATGTCATCGGTATGTTATTGGCTGGCCTTTTGGAGGAGAAAAACCCTCACAGTGAGAACAAATTTAGTAGATTTTCTGCTTCGCTCTTGTTTGTTCTGTGTCATTTCATTTTGGCTTGGAAAAGAACTGCCTTAAAAAGTCTTGGTTGCAAATTTCAGCATTCAATGTTTTTTTTTTGTTTGTTTGTTTGTTTGTACAGTATGAATAGGCAACAAAAGACACCAAATCCTTTTCAGGGGTCTATTTGAGACACTAAATACTTATTATTCTGGTTGATTGTGTGTTTTCAAAACGCTCTTAGAAGCTGAACACTTATCAGCAGTGCATTTTTAATACTGGCTTCTTCTTTTCTGCAATGGTTAATTGATGTTCACCAGGCAGCTTCTACTGAATAACGACCAACAGCCTTAAACTGCGTGGTCCTGGGCTGTCATGCTGTGTTATCAAAAAAGAAGGAAGCATACTGGTAAATTGAATATAATTGTTTTCATTCAAATCATGCACACACATCTACTTTCTTCAGGCTCTAAACTTGCAGCTCCAGCGTACTCTGTAATAATCTGCACGGATCTTTTTGTTTGGCTCAGACTTCTATTGTCTTGAATCTTCTTCATGTTGGTCATCATAATGATCCAAGTCCAGCTCCTGCTCGATATCAAACTGTTAGCTTTGGAATAGATACATCACAATATCTCTGGGGATCAATAAGCGATGGAACGGGAACATGTTGGACCAGTGGGAAGCAAGCGCTGTGTACTCGTGACAGTGAGGACTGTGTCACATGGTCCAGCCTCATCTTTTTCTGCTGAACTCCAACTGCGTACTACCCAATCAAGCTGAAAATGGAGTAAAAAAAAAAGAAACGTATTTGAAGAAATGACTTTCGCTCTCGTGATCACACTCCTAATTTCTACCACAATTATCATTCAGTTTGACACTTCTTGCATGATATTCAAATGCTTCAAGATATTCCAGTCAGCGCTTATAAAAATGAAGCACAGGAAGCTCTCTGTAGACACCGTCACTGTGCTTTGTGAAATTTTAGATTAAATTAGAACTGAAGGGAGTGCAATAACTCCAACACTTTACAGTGGAAATGTAAGAACTGTCCATGTTAGCGGCTGAATTTTGACTGTATTCCCTCTGGAGCTGCATTCTAAGCTACTTCCTCCGTGTAGATCCAGATTGTTGAAAGCCACCCTGGATTAAATGCATCAGGGGTAATGACCTCCTGTCATCACAGAGAAGTGCAGCTGTGGGATTAGTATATAACAAAGGAATCTAAGTGCTTCCTGTTGTCTGCACGAGTCTGTTTGCACCTTTGCAAATGTATCTAATACCTCGCTGTGTTTAAGTTTGGGTCGATTGATGTTTTCCTGCTTGTTAGTGTTCACTGTTAAGTGACTTTTTTTTTTCTTTTTTCATGACGGTCACTCACTGTTTTAGAGAATAACGGAACCATTTGATTTTTTTTTTTTTCATATGCTGTTTTGTTAAAGGTAAAAGGTCAGCTATCAAGACTGAGTGCCAACCTTAACACTCGTCTCACTTCAGGTTTGCTTTTGGAGACAGACACAAGGCAGCACACATACTGTAAATTCTGGCGACACACACATTCTCTGTGGAGGCGATATGGTGATCCTAGGGCGTTATCTGCCTTAACTGTCTACTATTTTGTTGAATTGTAGAGATTGTGCCAATTCATGTCGTCTCACTTCGGTTTCCAAACTCCAAAACGTAACTAAAGGGCATTTAATAATCCAGGTCTGTGCTATATCTGCAGTCCATTCATTTACACCTCCTGACTTCCCTTGACGATAAATACATGATGTTTTTTTTTTATCTTATGTGTCTGATTTACCATTGATGTCCTATATTTTCCTTCCCTAACATGATGTACAGTACATGGAAACAATACATCTTAAATATCGATACAACTAGCAGTATTTACTTACTAAACCAATAGTTGTTGCATATTAGAATGAAACAAAATCTCGTCAAGGCACGAGAGAAAGAAGTGACTGAAGAGTTCAGTTTTTATTTAGCCAGAGACAGGAATAGTAAAGACTGAGTCTTAAAATGCTAATGCAGACTGTAACACAGCAGTATGACATATCAAGCCACAAATATTTTTCCAATTCTGACAAATGTCCGATTAAGTGCCAGAAAAGGACACAGTGCCATGTCATTTACATATTAGCTTTGCAAGGCCAATCCTCCTATTTTAATTTTCCCCCCACTCTCTCATTAATGAGTTGTTAACTTCTATTTACAATTGTAAATTTGGTCCTTTCTTGAAGTATTCAGTCAGTTCAGATGTTAATAGGGGTCTGTAATGAAACTGATTATTTAATAGCTGAATTGATTAGATGCTATCAAGTATTGAAAAGTGACCTGCTGTTTTCGACCAGTTTTAGAATACATTTGCTTTTGCTTAGATGTAATAATGCTGGTTATTGGGTGTCTGACATCACACGAAGAATCCTTGTCACATTAATTAATTAATAACTGATGTGTTTTTCCACAGTTTTATAATGGAGTGAAAATCTTTTTACACTTGTTTTAATAACATAATGCAGCTTTCCCCCCTTAAAACCATATTTACCCTGGACTTTCTTTGATGCATCTGCACAAAAAGCAGGATTACGGTATGACCCCACATCTGTAGCTGCCAGCAGCTGTTCTGAACTTATCTGCTGTTTTATCTCCTCACTGGCAGAAAGAACATGTTACACAAATTCATTAGGGCCAATTGTTTACTGACAGAGTCACTATATGCTTATAGTGTTTGATGTTAATGGTGTAGTTTTGAGTGGTGCTGTTGTTTGTGTATTTAATTGCTTACCGAATGTACTTGTACATCTAATTCTACCCATTTTCCTTATGTTACTTTTTTCCATTTATTTTTAAGTAGTTGTATTATTTTTAACAGAAGCCCTGTCTTCACATTTCACACATCTCATCGATTTGTTTGGCTTAGTTCCATTTCATAGTAAATATTTAGGTACAATAGTTATTCTGTATTGTCGTATATAACAATCTGGTTTTTGGTCACATTTCATACCCCTACTTTGGAACCTCAGTTTAATCAGAACACGTGCACATTCAACTGTATGTTTCCACGCCCTGAACTGTGTGCCACCGCTCCTGCGCCCCTCTTCCAGGTTCAGGCTGCTCACAGCACGGCCATGACGGGCACCCAGGAGCCAGACCTGCATGAGCAGCAGCATAGAGGACCGAGAGAGGAGGAAGAGGATGAGGAGGAGGAGGGGGAGAAGGTGCATGTGTCAGTTGAGGGAGGGGAGAGGGAGAAAGAGGAGGAGGCGGTGGAGGTTCACGAGGAGGAAAAGGAGGATCTTCCGTACCCCACTCTAGCACCGGTGGTCCTTTTGGTTCTGACCCAAACCAGCCCGCCTCGGTCCTGGTGCCTTCGGGTCGTCTGTCACCCATATCCTTCTCCTGCAGCGTTCGGTACGGTTGTGTGTTTACATGTGCGAGTGTGTTTCTGTTCTACTGTCAGAGAGAGAGAGATTGTCTGTTTGTGTTTCAGCTCTGTACTTTCTCAAAACTGTTGTACCTACACGGCACCTCGCGCCTCCATGTTTACTTTATGTTTAAACACAGGGGAGATGGGAAGAAGGTCAGTGCCGTGTGTGTGTCCCTACGTTTGTGTATTGGATTGTAGGACCTCAGGTATTTCCTTGGACCCATTAGCCGTTGAAAAAGATGGCTAACATTTTTCCCTGATTGGAGGTTTCCATAGTGACAAGCCCTAATGAATCTCCAGTGTTACATTCGCCTGTCAGTGGCATTGTTACTGGCCTACATTTACACAGCACAAGGAGTCACAAATAGTAAAAACTCACGTCACCTCCCGAACCCGGCTCTGCTTCCCTCTTCATCCTTTCATCTCTCGTCCCCCTCCCTCCATCCCTGTCTGTCGGTCTTTCACTCATTCTCCATCTTTATCCACTTCCACTGAAGGTGTGAGCATGCGTGCGTTTGTCAGCACTGTCTGTGGTGTGTATGAGTGGCTATGAATACACCGAGGCGCGCATAAACGTCAGCAACACCTTAGGGATTTGTCAAGACTTTCCAAATTGAATATTTTCCACTGCTTATGGCTCTAAGTGTGCGTCTGTGTGTGTTCTCCAGCTTGTGCGTGCATATGTAGTTGTGTGCTTGTCTGGTATTTGCTACCGTCAGCACTCTGTGTACTCTATAAAATATAAATACATAATTGCTGAATAAAAAAAACAACTGAGCTGAAATAAAAAAAAAAAAAGGAAAACTACAAGTACTGTGAACTAAGCCCCTCAATAGCCTGCTGGGTGGTTACCATGGTCCCATTTCTTAACGTCTTACGCTCACTGTGTCAGCACTAACTTACTGGACACACTTGCACATACGCATGCACACGAACGAGCGAATGCCCTCACAAACGAGGGAATCTCCCATGGAGAGGCTCTTTAGAGGAATCACCTGGTTGCTTGGCAACAGTGTAGCTCTGCCCCAACGGCCTGGTTACTTCCGCTTGCAGTATTTGTCTGTTTTGTGTGTCTGTCTGTTCTGCTATCACTGTGTGCTTGCAGCGCAATGACTGGCATGCGTCATACCTTATATTTATAAATATGTATAGTATTTGTGCAGTATGTGTGCAAACGTCCCCCTTATTCTGTCTGTACTTAAATGTGAGTGATCTGCGGGGGAAGTAATGTGGGTGGACATTGTTTGACAGGGACATTAATGTGACCGCACTTGGAGCTGTTCGTCCCTTTTCTTCCTGAGGTGACCCCATCATCTTCCTTCCTTTCTGGATTTTTTTTTTTTTTTTTTGCACTCAGTAGATAATATTCCAAATTAATTCCCTATCTCCTTCCTTCCATTTCATTCCGCTCACAAACACAGCCGTCCTGCTCCTTTGTACCATGTTTACAACATACCATCCCTCCATCCTACAGCACATCTTACAGTTTTAAGAGCATCTTATTTAGCACTAAAATAAGATCGGCTTTGGCTGTTATATAACATTCTCTAGTATTTCTTCCGAGCTACATTGATTTCTTTTCTTCCTCTTTTTTTCTTTCGGAGGTGACGTCTTGCTGTACTGTAAGAGTGGAAGAAAGTGGCTGCTTTGTGATTTGCTGAGCTTTCCATGTGGCAATCCTCCCGTTCCTTTCATGTAACATATGACAGACACAGAAACTTACACACAGATGAGTGCAGGTGGAGGGGCAGTTCACACACACACACACACACACACACACACACACACACACACACACACACACACACACACACACACACACACAC
>JAPTHA010000001.1:18852039-18888958 GCA_029814585.1 Gymnapogon annona
TGTGTGTGTGTGTGTGTGTGTGTGTGTATGTACATATATATACTAGGAAATCGATTTGAGATTTTTGTCCATCACATTTATCAAACACTGTTTACCCGATTATTTTTAAATTTCACGCACGTGTTTTACCAGTAGGAGAGTGCAGTGCACAGTTTGACGGCTGAATATAAATTTTGGATTTAAACAAAAAAAAAAGAAAAGAAATTCAAATAAGACCATTTATCCAACTCATTTCTTGTCCACAATTCACCCAATTTTCTCTACTTGTGCCTTTTGTTAGTTCTTGGATTTTTTTTTTTCCTTTTTATGAAGTGTTAAACATTGAAAGTTTAGTTTCAAAATGAATCACTATGAGCAGGAGGGTCAATGGATTGTCCTACTGGCGGTGGTATTAGTAAACTCTGATTACTTTTTCCACTTGTACTATTGTTATGTTGTTGACAATACAAACACAAAGTGCCAGACTTTACTGTATTAATACTTATGTGTGTGCTTTCCTTCAGGTTATTACTCTAGAAGGCTGGGTAGATATCATGTACTACGTCATGGATGCACATTCCTTCTATAACTTCATTTATTTCTTCTTCCTCATTATTGTAAGTACACACAAACAAACACGTGCATATGTTCAACTGTTCAGTAGATGCATGTTAAGTCCTGTTTACACCACATATTCAGGAGAGAACAAACTATTCTGTATTTGCACAAACGCACCAGTTGACTCCAGTGGGACTTTTCCATTGGTGTGACTGGACATCCACTGTAACCTCTGGATTGTCGGGCTTTTATGTAGATGGATATGATTTTTATTACCTCAAACTCTGAATGATGGCTGGAATAATGAGTTGTTTGCCACTACTGCTGATTCTAACTGAATGGCAAAAACAAAAAAGAAATGTGACGGTCAAGAAATTGTTCTGGTTATTCCCAGAGCAAATCATAAGGATTTAAAGAGCAAAAGAATAAACTATTGTTACTGGATTTCACCAGAGGATGATGATAATGTTGTCTTACGAGTGACAGGTGGACTAAGTATATAAAATCTGAGAAAATCATGCACTATACGACACTAAGTTGTAAAACCAGCCACTATATCTTTTACCTGCAATGTTCTTCAACAGTTTCATCTTGTTGTGACTGGTTGTCCTGAACTGGGCTTTTTATACATGCACATAAACATAAAGGAGCTTGTGATACAGTGAGATAACCTGAACACGGTGTAATCTATATATTGTATTGCACAGGTGGGCTCTTTCTTCATGATCAACCTGTGCCTGGTTGTCATAGCAACTCAGTTTTCAGAAACAAAACAGAGAGAACATGCCTTAATGAAATCGGAGCAGCACGCTCGTCAACTTCACCAATCAGCTTCCACTTTGGCCAGCGATAGCCAACCAGGAAGCTGCTATGAGGAAATAATCCGCTACCTGGCGCACCTGGGCCGTAAGGCATGGCGTCGACTGTCTCGCTGCTTAGCTCATATACGTATGCACCTCTACAACAAGTGTGTGTGCCTAAGAGATAGAGGCAGTGGCCCTGCCAGAGGGGGTGGAAATGGGGAGATGAATGGACTTGCCCATCGACACTCAGGCCATGCACCCAACGATCTGTCTCACCTTCATCAGCTTTATCATCAGCGTCACCACCAGCATCATCATCATCATCATCACCAGCAGCAGCTGCAGCCTGAGCTTGAGCCTGCTGTCAGTAACGGACGGAACGGATTTAATTATCCCGTCATATCACCCCTCTTGAGTCACCTGGATGCAAAGAGTCAGGATCAGAAGAAGCTGGTTGCCGCGGACACCACCAACAGACTGCCACAGCTGGTTCTGGAACATGGTGAGATTAAGGAGTGTTTGAGGCTGTGAGTGTGTTAGTGTCAGCACTGTCAAAGTCAGAACTTCTCAACCTCACCTCGTTGGGGTGAGGGGTACAAATTTTAGGCTCTTGGCAATGACTAGCATCAGCCCTCTTTGTATCCTAGCAACAAAAACTATGGCTGCTTCTTCTAATACAGATGACGACCGTAAAAATGTCAATGTGTATTAATTCAGAATCTTTGCATTTATGTCATTTAATCTTTTAGCATGCTTTTCATTGTACTTCTGCTAATGATCTGTATTTAAAGAGTTGAACTATGGGTAAAAATGCATGAAAAAAATGCAACTTTTGAATAGGGTGGTCTTTCAGTTTAGTTTTGAACATTCTTTTCATTCACAATCTGAACTACTTCTGCAATGCCACCTTAACCTAAAGTTTAAGAGTTATATAATCTATTTACTTACATTTTTACATGTCAGTCTTCCTCGTTATACACTTTTATGTAACTTTATATGTAATAGAATATCCCAAACTTCAAATTCTTAGCGTTATATAAACAGAAACTGTAGTGCTAATATCTAACAACTTTACTCTTTGGAAGTTTTTCTTTTGTTAACTCTAACCCTGTAACCTGGTGGATGTTAAAACTTAATTTTATGTTAAAAGAACTCCTCTGGGGGTCTACAACTCCATATTCACCTTCAGCAGCATTTAGTCACGTGGACTATCTGTTTCTGGATAACAACTGCAGAACTTGACGCCCTGACAGAAAAGTGGTAACTTTAATTTTGTTGGTACTGCTCAAAGCATTAAAAATGTAATTTAAATTCAATAGTTAAGTGTCCTTCCAGAGTCAGCGTCCATATACAGGGTAGCACTCAGGGTGTTTGAAATGAGGAGGTTTCAAAAGAGATCCCCGTTTAATTTTTCACTGCATTTCAGTAAAATTGGGAAATTGAGATGAAACAAATTTATAGTCCCCTGAATGGTCCAAAGACACCCGGGAACCATGTGAATCTGTGAGCTCGTGTTTCATTCGCTGTGGCAGATGTCTGGTCTCCACTGATTTCCACCCGGACAAGCCTGTGGCAGTCCAATCACAGCTCCTTATCTGATATGAAGCGGCTTTGATGCCAAGACTGACAGAGAAGTGCCATTGTGGCATTTTTGTAAACAAGCAACATGGCAGCAACTGAAGTGTGAAGGTTTATTGAATCAGCTATAATGTTAGGATGAAATCAACTGTGCAATATATATTCCATAATTGCTGTACTTTAAGCCTTTGTTGATACAATAGATGGGCTTGTGCTGTTCTTTGTTGGTCACACATTTCATTGCACTATAACAGTGGTTCTCTTGTGCCACCCCACTTTGGAGGATGAAAAATCTCCAGGTCCCATCTCAACCCCAGCAACATTGTAACAGTGGTGCGATTAGGACTCTTATTGAAAGAAACATCAACACTGGAATAATACTTTGATTTTCTTTTTACTTAAATACATTGTTGTCCAAATAAAACAGAACTTGACAGTAGAAATAATAATGTATATAGTAAAAATATCTAATATAAGAAATAAATAACTATGTATATATACAGTGTATATATATATATATATGTGTGTGTAATAAAAATAAGAAATGTGCTGCAATTATCTTAGAACTATGACAATTGAATGACTTTTTTGAGAACAACAAAGTAATTTTGAATATAAAGATGAACATTTTATCAGTGGCCTCAATGAGCCCATTAATGCTGCACATCTTAGAGCCTTGAAGTGCAAACTGTACGGACAGCAACATATCACATTTTTCTTTTCCACTCAAATCCTTGTCCATTTTCCAAACAAAAACTCTATGTCTGGTCAAGTGACAGATCACAAGCGGCAGCAGATTTGTTTGTTGTAAAATGAGTCCTGGATGTTCTAATGCTAAAACATTAGTTCCATCTATTACATGTTGTAACCTGAAGGAAAAGAAAAAAGCACCCACTAATGATCCCACGCCCCCAGGACACACCTTTGCACCCCCCTAGGGGATCCACCCCCCTATAGTTTCAAGCATTTGTGCGCAAACACAGAATGAACTGACTACTTTTAGCATTCAGTGAATATGGTTCTATCTCTAGAGATCAGTGAGTAATGGGATGTTTTCATTTTGAAGGGTAAAGCTATAAAGTGAAGTGGCTTAACAGAAAAGCCTTTCAGTTATATTGCTGTTTCAAAACCTTTAATTGCACCATGTAATAAATTCCAATGGAAGTTCTTCAGTACATCTACTCCCATATAGTTTATACTTAATGCTTGAATCAGTACATTATGTCTAAATATCTTCCCAAAAGTTGTGTTTTTTTTCTGTTTGCAGATGAGAGGGAAAAAAGAACTGACAACAGACATTCAGGACAATTTTTTCATGTAGAAAAAGCTAACAATTGAACTATTCTGGATTTCAGGAGGTTAACAACAGATTTACACGTGTTTCCCCATATTTTGGGTTAAATTATTGGCCATCACAGTACTTACTACAAAATACATCAGCTTTTTGAATAATGAAGTTGTAATACAAGGGTTGTGTCCGGAAGGGCATCCGACGTAAAAAAAACTCCTGCCAAATCAAATATGCAAATTGGATTCACTGTGACGACCCCAGAAGGGAAAAGCCAAAAGAAAGAAGTTGTAATAATACAGTGCATTAGGCAATATTTGACCGAACTATTTGTCTTCATCTGCACACATTATGCTTCAATAAACAAACCAAATTAGAATAGAATAAGTGTACTGACACTGTACAATGGTTTTTCAATGAAACTTAGAAGAGCTTACCCTCTATAGTGCCATGGGAAAAAAAGATCCTTTTTTCCCCTTTAAAATCTTCCACAGTATTAAGCTGTGTTGTTAACTGACTTGGAGCTCTGTCTCAGTTATCACATGATATGATAAGATAATACTTATCTTACAAATAAAACTAAAACTCAATGACTTCTTGTTCAAACCCAACTTAGAAAAGCTCATAGATACTTTGGTTTCTGGCAGTCGACTCCTGGTCGTTTACAGCAGATTAGTATAGAATGTGTATGTTATTACATAATGACATGAACATTGATTATATTTAGTGGAATTATTATATAATGCAGTGCTTTTATATAATGGATTACGACAATGGTGAATGGTAACAGTGTTTCATGTTTAGTTCAGATGTTAAATCGGAGCTTGAAGATTGTAGTAGCAAAGGAGGGTCTGAATGATCTTTTCAGAAATTGTTTCATTGTTGGCAAAGATTTATGGAAGTGTGAGAATAGTTGTAGACATGCCTGGGATTAAACATATCCTGTGCAGAATTTCACGTCCCACACAATGTTATTATGACAAGAGCCTCGCATTAACATTAATCAGTATGTATCTCACTGACACACAATGATCTGATTATGATTCACCCAACGTCAAATTGAATGCACAGTAATCGTTATGGTTCCAGATGAGCTTAGGGTGAAATGGTGAAGTGAATGTTCAATTTCTTGTGGGCGCTGCGAATTGTAACCAATCGGCAAAAATATCAAGAAAAAAAAAGGAACAACAAAAAAAAAACACAGAAAAAAGATTTTGATAAATCTTTCCCAAAGTTTATTGTAATTTTGACATGTAAATCCACAAAGTAATGTTGAAAAAGCAAATAAACAGTTGATAATTGGGATCATGATATAACTTTTGGAATGCAATGTAAGCTGGGTAAAACCTATTCCAACAGGGATTTGCTCAGGTCTGTGGACAGCAGAGGTTGTGGTGCAATAACGTATCAATTTGTTTTGTAGTCATTTATCCAAAACCTCTGCATCTCCTCAGTGCAAACAAATGCAAAGAATCACTATTAACTGACTTTAATAACAATTCAACCACTAACCCAATGCTCTGTATAAAATACCAGAATAACATGGATAATCAAGTTTGTTAATGCTCACCCTAGAGGTGTTTAGATAAATTCCACTGCTATTTATTGAATAATACAATCTATAGAGTTTGTTTGTCAAGAACATAGGCTAAAACAATGTCGTGCTGGAAAGTTGTAGAAAAAAAAAAGACATTTTCATACCTCAGATACACACAACTATTCTCAGTCATTCCTGGTTTTTTCTTTCATTCATTTTCCAATCATGCATATAAACAAAATTGTAGTTTTCTCATCATATGCAAAAGTCATATTTGGTTCTCCTTATGTAGCATTCAAATGCATTGTCTCCAGAAACATGTAGCTAAATTATCAGTCAGGAGCAGTGATCCAATTCCAAAAAAATGTGAATGTGAATACAATATATGAATATAATTATTTAATTATCACCCTGCCCCTAAAGGGGAGGTAGGGGGTGTTGTTTTTGGTTTGGTTTGCTTCTTTGGTTATTAACACTGTAGCCGCAACACTATAGGTTGAATTTATACTAAATTGGGTTTATAGATGGCCAGTAACCCATAGTAGATGTAACTACATTTTGGGAATAATCAATCAAAGTTCCAGTTTTTTTTATGAATTGGACTCTTTGTTTTGCATGCCTGTTAGTTGGTGATTAATGTGTTAGTAGCTGATATTACGTGCTAATATCTTGACCCCGACTTGTCATTTTTTCCTTCAGTTTCTGTGATTCGTCTATTCACATATATTAAAAAAAGGGGAGTTTTCCAACGCTGATGGAATTAGCAAGGATATTTACTGAGCTTTTCAACTGGTTCATATCTCACTACAACAAAACATGTAATTATTAATGTAATAATTTGATGTATAGAATCAGCTAAGTAATGAAGAATCTGCATATCACATTTTGATACGATTCCATAATAAAATGTTGACGTCATGTATCCAACAACGTAAGTGGAAGTAATCTTGGACATGCTATGCCTACCCGAATTTTAAATCCCGGGGCCACAATATTGAAAATCTCACTTTTTGTCAGGGCTATTTTCTCTGGATGTGGTGGAGAGTCATTTTCTGCAATTCTGTTGGCTGAAAGTTTCCTTGCAGTGCACATTATCTGCAGACGCACACACTAGAGGATGACTAGATTGGATTTACTATATCAGTCTCCAGTGAAACATGAATTTGTTGTAATTGTGATGACAAGACAACTGCTCGTGCTAGATTAGCGTTTGCTGTTATGTCACTGGAGCATTCCCGCCGAGCTGCTTGCTAATGAATTCCACTGAAATCATACTCCCTATCCGCTCCATGCCCCTTCCCCCAAACACATACACACTCATCCAGACACATACATCCATGTTCTAATAAAAGAGCTTCCCCTCTACACAAAGCATTCCAACTGTCACAGTCTCCTCCTTGTTATTGAATGGACTTCGGCCATAAATGAAATGAATGTTCCCTTTTTCATCAAGCAGATAATATACTGTATGGAATTACACAATATTTGCTTAAGTCTTTAATATACAGAGTCGGTGGATTTGTTGTGTGTGTGACCCGTGCTTGTGTTAATCTCTACAGGTCGGTGTGCAGCACATCCTGTGTTGCCGTTGCCAGGTGAAGTCCCAGGAGAGTCCTCGGTGTGCCCCTACTGTGTCTACTACAACCAATTTAGCGACACCGAAAATGTTAACGAGCCTGAAAACCAGCAGCATGGTTACAGCAACTCTTGCCATGGCAACAGCCCTTGTCATAGTAACAGCCCGTGCCACTGTACCAGCCCTCATCATGGTGATGCACAGGTGTCTGAGCCAAAGAAAAGGCTGTGGGAGCGTTGCTGGGCGGGACTCCGAACTAAACTGGAACTCATTGTTGGCAGCAGATACTTCAGCAGAGGAATCATGATTGCCATCCTTATTAACACGCTGTCAATGGGCATTGAGTACCATGAACAGGTATGTTTGTGTGTGCTGCTGTGTGCCTGTGTATAGCAACGTGCACGCCTCTTGCAGATTGGGTGTGACTAGTTTGATTGAAAATGGATGTGTGCTAATCATTGTGTGTGGTGAAGTCAATAAACTTACCCTCCAATCAACACTCTCAGCGCCAGGCATATGGGGATTGCAATGTGCACGCACGTGTGTGTGTTAGCCTGTGTGTAGGTGTGTGCACACATGTATCAGGAGATGGAGGAACTCATAAGTCCTGAAGTGTTAATTAAATCGTGACCCTGGGATAAGAGAGAGAGAGAAAGAGAGAGAGAGAGGGAGAGAGCTTTGTAGTGAGAGGAGGAGGAGGAAGAGGAGGACGGTTCTGACATTGTGATTGAGTAAAAGACAGTTTTAGACTGAATACACTATACCGGAACCGTTTACAGGCCAATATGACTAATCCTCATGACCTTAACTTCTTGAATACAAATATTACCATAAATACAATTTGGATAATACAAAATCTACATATATTCATGGTGAAGGAAATGCAGCCAAAGAATATTTCAGCTGACATCAGACTGATCTTAAAGGAGAGAGTCTCTTAGTCTGCTGTAATCCTTAAAATCCTGTATAAAAATAGTGGGTGTAGCCCTGTGGCATTTCCTATGTGTTTATGAGCAGCTGTTTTGAAGCTAGAAGACTGGCATCAGTGTACATTTAAAAAAAGAGATGAGAAATGTGCATCCAAAGCATAGTGCCTTGGAGCCGTGAGTAAATGAGCAATATCTGCCATATATTACTGTACCAGGGTTGTTCAACAATGCGCCTTGTTTCTATTAGAAATTAAGAAAATAAAAGAAACTAAAGCTGTTACAAAATCATTGCTATCTTGCAGCGCTGCTAACTATACATTAAAATCTACTCCACAAACCTAAAAGGAAAATAATTTGAGCGCTACTGAAAATGCAAATTTAAACAAATCTCAACTTTTAATATAATTGTATATCAGTATATTTCATGTCTAGTCTGAGTGACTTCAGTTAATTTGCAAATATATATATGCATTCCTCATGTACATCAGTTGAACACTGATAAAGTTGATGTTTAATTGGGAGTTATGATTCTAATTTGATGTAAAAGCCAGGAATGGTCTATTCATTTAAATGTGAAGATGGGCTGAGGATTGCCAGTTTTTCAAAAGTAAAAAGTGAGAAATTTAGTGAAAACTACAATGTGTATATAAACAATCAATATTTCTCTGATAACATGACAAAAACATAGAGCATTTGGGATGCAACGGGTTTGGAAGATGAACGAATAATGAACATCTCAAGAGACTCAGTATTTTCACACCTCAAACCTCCTTTCTTTGTGAGAGAGACACCAAATAATTTTCCTCTCCACCGTCAGCTGTTGTGGGCATAAAAATTCTACCTCAAACGTATTAATAGTTTAATTAAATTCAGTGAAATGGCTTTTACTGTCATGAATCAATAAGCTATATCAAATAGGTTTTTTGCGCTTAACATACATTCAGAAGAAGGATAAATATCTGGGACCAGCTAACTGGCCCCCTGAGGTGAAACTGAAATGTGATTGGTTAAAGAAACCGTCCTGATTCCACACAGTTAAAGTTACATAGGCCTTCACTACTTATTCTGAAGGCCCGGGGCAAATTAAATGAGGGCAACACACAGAGTGAAATCTGATTGAACAAAATATCTTACATCCACATCGTACATGTCGTGGAATCTGTTCAGCAGAGATAAGCGCTAAGAAAGGAAGAAAAGTCTATTGGGAATAAACTAATACATTGTCATGGAATAACAGAGTCAGGCTTACCGGACCTGACAGTTCACCACTGAAAACTAAAAGCAAACTAAAAGTGGTGGACAAGTGCTACTAAAGACATAGCCCGTTTGAAAGATTAAACTAGCATAAATAATACAATAGTTAACCAAGAGTATGTATTATAGTCAGTTTCAAAGCTGTGAATTTCACTGATTGTGTCGGTGGAAGCATGGACAGAGATCCACATCAAAGAATCTGACCTCGGAGAAGGGATGTCCTTTTAATTATTCATTTCCTTATGGGGCACGTGTGATCCACACTCCAAAACATATTCAAAATGTCATATGACTCAGTGGAATAATAATACCTGATGTATATTAAATAGCTAAATGATACATGATCCTGTATTCAACACACATAAATTGAGTAGGTAGCACAGACTACAATACAAAACTTAACAATAACCGAGCGGTAACCATTGAGAACCAAGCAGAAAACAGAACACCATTAAGTAATAAAAACAGTGTCCATTCATGTAAATCTTGAAAATAAAGAATAATATGTTAAAAGTCAGAGGTCACTTACAGATCAAAATTAAACCGAGGTCTGTATTTTTAAAACTGTGATGACTCCAGTCTCTGCTTTCTCCAACAGATATTTTACAAAACAAACCCAAATGGTTTAAAACTGTTATTGTTCTTAATTATTAGCATAGCCACATTCAGTTAGATCATATGAATGTCATATAAAGTATAAGCGCTTAGTATAGAAATGTGAATGTAGCAGATAAAGTCTAAGGGGGTAAAATGAATGCATTCTTGGTGGAGCAAACTAATAAATAATAAAACTGTCAGCTGAAAGTATGAATAAACAGGAGAGATGGTGGGCTAATTTGCACATAATAGGCCTAATAAACAACTCTGAAGTCAGCGAAGGGTTACTTGAGCTTCTTTGACTTTGCTTTGGAGACAGTAGGTACATCAGACTGAAAAAGTTCCTTATATTACAAGGAGGACGTTCTGTCCGAGAGACAACAGGGTCAGGTCAGCGGGTCACGTAGGGCAAAGTTGCTGTGCATTGACCTGTGACTTTTGAACTAAATGACTTAAATAAGTTTATTTTTTGTGTCTGTGTAGGGACTAAGAAGTAGTGTAAAATGGTGCCTGAGTCCACTTTATTATGTGAGAATTGCAAAAGACATGCTCAGTCACGTATCTGCTGAAAAAGAACATCTATTTTGTGTAGCGTCGGGTTTATGCAGAAGTGGATCACATGCTGTTCCCGTTGTACTATTGTTCTAAGTGGACATTGATATTTTAGGCAACATGCTGATCTACAAAACTGGCATTTTTTCTGACTTCATGGGCCTTTGGTCACGTAGCCTCAGGCCTAAGTCAACACTGAATGGAGGACTCAATAAAAATACAAATAAATAATAAAAAGTCACAAATCCTAAAAAAAGTAACAATAACAAATATACATTGGTCAAATTTTTGATCAAATAAAGAGTAAGAGTCTTCCAACACTGCTTCATGTTTCAAACATTTATCTTACTGCATCACTGATTATTTGTAATGTTTATCATAAAGCATTTAATTGGCTTGCAGTTTCCTAAGCGTTCATGCTCAGTCCCATGATTTGAACCTTATAAACATCTGAATTTCTGCCATAATTTTTTTCCACTTGGCAAAATGAAAAGTGGTAAACTACAGAATCTAGGTGGAAAATTGAACCCACTTGTACGATTCATTTAGATTTTCATCACACACGGTCGCTTTCCCTTCATCTGACCTCCAATTTCCATTGAACGTACTCCATCCAGTGAGTGTTCTGTGTAGAAGGTACATGTGCACCGTCCATGTCTAAGAATCTTTTTTTTCCCGGCAGTGGCATAAGGGAATCCACAGATATCACCCACAGAGACATCCCTCCTGTAAACAGATAATCATTCTCTTTTTAACATATAACAACTAAAAACAACAGCTCTATTCAATCCTTTTATAATTGTATTACACTGTGTCAAAGCAAAGGGTTCCACTTTCGTGCTTTCAGTGACATACCTGAAGAGATCAAAACTAACACAAATTTACACTTCAAACAGGTCTAAGCAGCCGCAGTGTGATGCAGCTTATTTTACAGCTTAGGGAGCACGTGTTGACATATTCTTTCATTTCACTGAATGTGACCAATGTTGTTTCAAATGGAACACCCCAGAGGCGTCTTCATTTGATCTCTGGAGAGAAGTAGCTGTGGAGCCGCACAGATGTCACTGAGCATGCCCAGATGCACAATTCTCCTGTTTACGCAGCTTTACTAGTTTAACAAGGGGAGAATAAGACACAGTGACTGAAGAAAAGTCACCGCATGGCATAGAGTGACATTTATGTGCTGTGTGTGTCTTTATAGTTTATGTTCAACAATGCCTGGTGGGTAGGAAAGCATAAATTATACTAGAAGCATATGCATCTCATTAAGAATTGCTGATAACAAACTTTAATTTCAAGTCATTGGTTCTACAACTTTTTCTGTCATACCACTGAAAAAAATTAATGTTGCGTTCTCCCCTGTAAGCTAATGTAATTGTTATTAAGTGATAAAGGCACTTGGGAAATTATAAAAACAGTTCCTTCACGTAATTAAAATGAGGTTGTTTGGCTTATGTCGCACAAAAAAAAAAAACTGATAAAAAAGCTCAAATGGTGAAAATTTCTAAACTTTATTCATTTTTTGTCACATGCTCTTTACTCATTTTTTACTTGAATACAACATGAAAGCTGTATTTGATATGAATTAGACTATTTATTTATTTATTTATTTATTTATTTATTTATTAGGGACAGTGCATATTAATGAACATCTGCATCAATTGCAGGTGCAAATGTGCCAGACTGGAGCAACAGTGCTGATTTATAGACCAGAAAAACGCCATAATTTTTCTCTGCTCTGGTTACTATTTTCAGTTTCGTTCATGCTAACTGTGGTAAAAAATAAAACCAACCAAAATAACTCTGGGACCAGTCCTACCTTCATACAGCCCAAAAATGAGCAGTTGTTTCCATAACGTTTTAAGAACGTCTTTTAATATTTTGCCAATTAAATTTTGTGGAAAAAGTAACCAGTAATTACATTAACAATTAAATACTTAAAAGAGCAAACAGAATAAATGATGTACCCCTTTATTGTCAAATAACGCTTTTTTTTATCCCTGAGTTTACAACTTACAAAAAAACCTTTGGCTCAAAGCAAGTGAATCACATGACCGCTCAGTCGATGCAACAGACATTAAACACAATTACTCTATCTCCTTTTCTCCAGCTGTGTCTTTTTGTACTTGCTGCTCTGCTGCTCTTTATGTTATTTATGTTCAGAGTGTTGATGAGTTCATCCATGAAGCTGTTAGGTTGTGATCGCAGCAGTTAAAGGAGCTAGAATGGAGTATTGCTACTTTCAAATTCCTAAAAAAAACACCAAAAGTTATCATTTTAATGCTGAGAATAGTTCATCCACAGACGCCAGTGTGTTATATTGTAGAGATATGGACCGAGTTTTCTTTACACTCCCCGTTCTAGGGGAGTGTAAAGAGGGCCTTTGAGCCAAGCATTGGAAAGTGACCAGATGGGATGAGAACCATAAAGAAATACACTTTAGAGTCAAAGAAATGAAATGATAACATTAGAGGGTGGAGGTAGAGCAGATTGTCCAATAACCAGAGTTGCTGGTTGAAATCTCTCTGTGCCAGTCATGTGCTGTTGGGTTCTTGGGAAAGACAGTTGTCCAACCATACCTCCACTGGATTATGAATGTTTAGCATGAATTGTCTGCCATGCTTCAGTCAGTCTGTCCCAGGGCGGGGGTGGATATACATGTAGTTGACCACCACCAGGGTGTGAAGGTGCAGTGAATGCAGAATGTGAATAGTCAAACCTTGGTTCTCGACCATAATTTGTTCCAGAAGCTTGATCGAGTACTGAATTGGTCGAGTACCGAATTAATTTTCCCCGTTTGAAATAATAGAAATAGAATTTAATTTGTTCTTGAGTGTGAAAGTGCTTCCCATTTTATAATTGTAACGTTATTTAAACATCCCATTATACAGAAATAATTTAACAATAGCAAATTGTATGTAAATAATAGTAACATAATAAAATATAACCTATGTATTTTTTTTAATTACCTTTCGGTGAACAGCTGATGGCACGGAGGAGGGGGAGGGAGGGGTGAGTCATTGCTTCGAAGACGAGTCTCCCTCCAGCACTACAGGGATAAATTCCTCTTATGGGGTACTTTCCCGAGGTTTCTTTGATCTCAGGCTTTTTCAACATGATTAGCTTTACGTTTAAAATATCTGTCTAGAGACACGCTGTTTGCTAATCACCTTCACTGCTACCGCGACATCACTCGCTTTTATAACATCCTTCTACTTCAGATGGTGCTCATTGTGGACTTTGCAATGTTGTGGTCCTTGGTTAGGTTGGAGTCATACTTTTGGATGAGTTCCTTTTTGAATTCGATAGTGGTACGCACATTGATACGTTTCACACCACTAGTATTTTTCCAGGCAAAATATAAATCAAACAACGCGCGCACACACACACACACACAAAAAAGTCGGATCCGTCTGGATGTCCGGATTGTACACAGATCACGTGACGGATCGCTTCGGTCGCTCGGGTATCACTCGGCTGTACTCTGCCGAACTAAACCCGAAAGTGGAACTTGGCAGAGTACAGCCGAGTTCCACTTCCGGGTTTTTGTTCACTCAGTTTTTTTTTTTTTTTCAATGAACTTTATTTAGAACTGTTCACTCCAGTATCATCGGGCATCACTCGGCTGTACTCTGCCGAACAAAAACCCGGAAGTTGGCCAATTTTGACTTCTGGGTTTTTGTTCGACTACAGCGTCGGGAAAATTTTGAAATTTTTGTTCGAGTTCTGAATTGTTCGACTTGTGAAACGTTCGAGTACCGAGGTTTGACTGTACCTAAGGTATGTAAAATAGAAAAGGGCTGGTTCGTCTGATCCTACATAACATTTCCTTGTGGTGTGTTATGTCCTTATGCTGTTGAGAGTTGGAAATATCAGCATTACATAGAACCCCTTTAATACAAATTCAAGTCGTGACAGTTGTGGTAGAAATTTGTACTCCCACTATAATTTCATAGCAGCCTTCTGCGCAAAGCATTGATCCATACAACTCCAAACCCACTTTCTTTGTTCCAGTTGCAGAGATGCCAAAATGCAGATTTTAATATTCTTTTTTTTGTGTACTGTCATGGGTGCTGAAAAGCCCACATGCTCTTTCACTATTGTCTCACAGTGTGGTTTTTCAGAACAGATTGTGCTGCTTTGTATTTAAAGAAAGAAAATAATATTTTGTCATTTTGTTTGTTGTGAGTTCGACACACCAGAGCATTTTGTTGGATCACTTACCATCTCTGACGGAACAGGTCATTATTATTCTCACTCAAACAATTTTGGTGACACAAACATTTAAAATCACTGAAAGGTGCTCTGTAATTATTATTATTATTTTTTTTAGAAATCTTTGGTGAATTCAGACATTTGAGGCAGCATTAATCTGTTTTTGTTTCATTTAAATTTTTCAAACGGAAATTTTTTACATTTTGTTTTATATCAATTGAATTGATGGCTATTTCAGTGTTCGTAATTACGCTTCTTGTATTCTGCACAAAAACAAGACATTCTAGCATCTCACTATTGACAACATGTAGTAATTGAAGTAACGTGAGTAAATTGTTCATTTAATGCACTTTGATATCAAAAGGTCATTCACTATTGACAAAAAATTATAAGGAGTGAATTTCTGGTTAATGTTCCGTCAAGGCTAAACAACAAAATAATTAACAATCACAAATAAACAATTGATAGTTAACATGGTGATAAGAGTTCATAGTGTTAAAACACAACAAAATCCTCTTCACATCATGACTGTTTTTGCCCAAACAATTTTGTGTGTGAATTACAGCTTTTTAAAATGTCTTTGTGAAACTGATTTTGCAGCTACATTGTAATGTGAGTTAAATATAGTGGTAGAGGTGGTATATTGTGCGTTGGTCACAGTTCAGTGGAATACAAATGACTGATTGTAACTAAATACATTTCTGCATTTTATTTTTGTGCATTTCATGAGACATATATCTACTTTTTGCATCAGGTGCTGACTGATGTGTCTGTAGATACTGTATGTTGCTCCAGTCTAACAGTCTGCTTATTTGTTGGTGTCCTCCTATGCCTTTCTGTCTGGACATATCCATCCATTCTTTCCCTTCTCCCCTTTTCTCTCCTTCACAAATACTGCCCCCTCTTTAGCCGCAGGAGTTGACAGATATTTTGGAGATCAGTAACATGGTGTTTACCAGTCTCTTCAGTCTGGAGATGCTGCTGAAGGTCCTGGCTCTCGGTATATTTGGCTACATCAAGAATCCCTACAACGGCTTCGATAGTGTGATCGTCATCATCAGGTGGGACTTTTATTGGACAGTATTAACTCTATAAAACCTGACATGTCATTGCTGACACACCCTACACCTATGCAGATTGGATGGATGTCACTCTTTCAATGTTTTGGTAACAGGAAAAATTCTAGCAGTTTCTTAAGTCTGAGACATTGCGCTTTACAGGCTTTATTGGGTCATTACAGTAATTGTATTCATGCCTGTGCTAGAAGCTGGAGAAGAAGCTGTTTTAGCTGAATTATAACATGCACTGAATTGTAAATGACTGCTGGAGTGCTCTGGAAAAATATGCATATTTTCTTACATTTTTCAAGTCAAAATAAGGGGGGGGGGAACATCCAGGCAGACCATTTAAAGCTCAGGATTTAAAGGGTTAAATATTCATCCTATCATTTCAATATCCCTTTAAACACCTTCACATTTGCACGATGCAAGGTAGCTCTGCAGTTACATCTGAGCATAACCGCAAACTGTCCCATCAATGATTTTCGCAGCCAAATGGTTCCCTCCATTTATTTATGTAGTACTACAGGCTGAATTATGTATCTGTGCTTGAAGGCTGGGCTTGTTTATTGTGTCAGCGCACACTGCTCTCACCCTCTTTACTGGCTGATAAATTGTAAACAGCATTCCTCTACTTTTTCCAGTTCCTGATGCCGTATGTCACAAAGAACAATTTGCATCTCCTTACCTGGAAAGGATGCTCTCTGTGGGGAAAAATTCCACAGCTGTGTTCATACCCTACTTGTGACTTTTGTGTCTTAGTGTGTGGGAGATCGTGGGTGAGGCTGAGGGAGGCCTGTCAGTGTTGCGTACTTTCCGTCTACTGAGGGTTTTGAAACTGGTCCGGTTCCTTCCTGCCCTGAGGAGGCAGCTGGTGGTTCTGATGAAGACCATGGACAATGTGGCCACATTCTGCATGCTGCTGATGCTCTTCATATTCATTTTCAGGTACGGTTGCTGTGTCTTTAAATGCACTGCTGCAAGTTGAAATGCACAAGACAGAAAATGTTTCTCAGCTCTTTGGGCTGGAATGATTAATTCATGTAATTGTTTGTTTTAATCTCTGTGAAGCAAACATTCAGTGATTTGATTTGAAACACTTCAGCTTGGATTAACTGCTGAAAACTGCAGTTGAAATGCTGATTTATGTATGACGGAGACGAGGACTTTGACCATTTAATTAATACTGTAACACTGTAAAAGCATGAGCACCGTAGCAGCAGGGATCCCCTTCTCGGTTACAGCTAGGTAAAGCCAGTCATTAACACAGACTACAATACAAACATCCATAAATGGGGAAAGAAGTTGCTTTAAAATTAGAATTTACCACCTGGCAGCATGTCCCCAGTTTATAGAAGTGACATTGTAGCAAAGAGGTATAACCTAGATCTATCAATAGAACAGAATGGAATAAAATATAATGGAACAATTTTAAAACTTTTAAAAATGTAAAAGTAGTAGTGGTAGTAGTAGTAGTAGTCTCTCAGTGTGTCACCTAGTGTTGTCGTTGTGTAAACATTATATACACATTTATAATGACTCAGATATTCTAAGCTTTTCCAAGCAAACATATCACCCACAACAAACCAAGCCATGCCATACATACATTTGGCACAGATGTCTCAATACATTCTTCAGATAATGCAATTAAATTGTTAAATGGACAGACGGACGACAAAATGATCACACTACCCCTTTGGCCTGAAGTTGGCTGAGACGGTAAAAACTAAATCTAAAACCACATGCAAATCCTCCTGATCTTTTGAGTGCTGATACTTTTTTATCTGGCTGTTAAATATAGTTTTTTTCCCCTTACAAATCTAAAAGATTTTATGTTTGATGTCTTCAAAACTACTTGATTTCTCTGGCAAAAACAGCTTATCACAAAACACAGAACTTATTGGATTTACTGATGTGATTGACATGATTGTTGAATTTATGTTATTTGTTACACAGTTTCAGATCTGAACTCAATATTTTCTGTAAGTTAAACTGACATTACGTCTCAGGAATGTGGTCTTTGCAGTGCTTCAGTTTTGTTGTAATGCGAAAAGAGATTCCAAATATAGTCTCGTCTTAAACGTGTACTCAGATTGCTAAAGTGTGTTTTGCTGCTGTGTGTCCACAGTAGGAGGCTACATCGCTTAGTTTTATGTAAGTATTCCTTAAGGGGAGGAAGCAGAAAGACACAGAATACCCCTGTATTTTATATGATTTTAAACCCTTTTTTGCTATATCTGGTATCTTTTTATCATTCAAAGTTGGCAAAGGCAGAGCATATTTATTCCTGCTTTAAAACTGACTTCACAATGTTGTACGGAGCTTTTTCTTCTTTTGTTACAGGACATATAGCATGTATTACCAGTTCCAACACAATCACAATGACTCACACAGGCAGCATTAGTGCATTTTGTTGTGCAACATTCATATCAAATTTCCATGTAATGAAAGTAATGTATTTTCTCACTGTTTTGTGTGCGTCCCTTGTGTGTTTGTGTGTTCCAGTATCTTGGGTATGCATCTCTTTGGCTGCAAATTTGGTTTGCGTCAAGACAGTGGAGACACTTTACCTGACAGGAAGAACTTCGATTCTCTGCTCTGGGCGACCGTCACCGTGTTCCAGGTTGGATAAACACCCCAGACACAAATACATCAACAATACTTAATTTACTCAAGTTTCCCCATTGATGAATTGCCAGTCAATTCAATTGTGAAAATTAATTGGAATGAGAATCAAATGGCATCTGCTTCTGTCACCACTGGTCGCCCAGACGATATTCTCCATTAATTTATTTGCTCCAATTTGGTAGCTCTCACACTCAATTTTTCAGCAAAATATAAAAGCTCTCCCAGTGGGCAGGTGAGATCCGCTTTACAAGCAGAAGAGGGAGGAAGAGTAATGAAACACGCACTCCACAGGAGCTCATTTAACACTGATGAGCGTCATTACTGTTCAACTGACAATGAGATACTAAAAGAAGAATCTATTGGTGTTATTCTTGTTATTATGCTGAGAACAGCTCCTCAGAAAGTAGGTTGCATTTCTGGTTCATTTTATGTTTAATGGGGTATTTTTCTTATTTCCTCACTGTACGCCTTCCATCTTTCTTCATTTTGTTCCCATTTGCAGATCCTCACACAGGAGGACTGGAACGCAGTGCTTTATAATGGGATGGCCTCCACCACGCCATTGGCTGCCCTCTATTTTGTCGCCCTCATGACATTTGGCAACTACGTCCTCTTCAACTTGCTCGTGGCCATTTTGGTTGAGGGCTTCCAAGCCGAAGTAAGGGCAAAGATGTAGTTTTCCCTGAGCTACTTAGAGAATGAGATGCTGGGAACGAGACTAATTGAGCTCTGTTGTGCTGATGATACCAAAGCCGCCTATGAGAGAATAATCTCCATCATCCTGCTTGTGTGGATTCCCCCCTCTCCCTCATTTAACATCCCTCTTTCATTCGTGTCGTTCTTTTCTCAGTTGTTGTCTATCTCTCTTTCCTTGTATCCCCCGTTCCCTGTTCCTTTCTCACTGACACACACATAATACTCTCCGGGGTAGGGATGTGTTTGATATCGCCTGCCATTCACAGCTGGTGAGCTTTTGTTGTTTAGTTTTCATCTTTTATCTACAGCATCAGAGAACACTTGCTCTCTCCCTCTCTCACTCACACACACACACACACACACACACACACACACATCCGGATACCCTTTGCCAAAGCGTCTGCCTCCATCTTTCTGGCGTGAATTTTAATTAAATTCAGTAAAGCTTTATTGGCGTGACTACAGGAGATCGCTGCCAAAGCCGTGTACATAACTCAACAAGAGAACACTGGAGATCCCTTTCACCTCTAACTCTTTGTCTCTCAGTGTATCTCTGCCGAACAATTGTTCTCTTTTATAACAGTCAACAGACAGTAGGAGAAGGAATATAATGGTGGATGGAGAAGATTCTGATAACTGTTGTCCTTCTTGTGTTTTAGGGAGACGCCAACAGATCCGAGTCTGATGACGAGAGACTGTCGCTCACGTACGAAGAGGAAATGAAGTTGAAAGACCTGTACAGCGCAGGTATCTACTCTTACTCCTCTACTCTACTCTACTCCTCACTGCTTCGTTTGGATTTGAAGAGGAGCTGCACAGGGTACTCATCCACAGTCAAATGGGAGTAATAACATGGAAGCGAAGCAATTTATCTTTATGAATGCATGAAGCAGCAAAAAAACATCCATCTGTTGAAATGCAAGTTATATTTAGGATATTTATTTATACTGAGGTGTGGCGGTGGACGTGGGCAGCAGCAAAACCATATTTTACCCAACAACAACAACAAAAAAAAAAATCAATGTCAGTGTAAGTGTAAGCTATATTTAGAAGATTTTCCCTGCTTTACCTTGCTCTCAGACAGTCCTTTGCAAAAGGGAACTGAAGCCCTGAAGCTCTCTTCAAAGCCACCACAGTGGTTTTACCTTGCAGTACACAGTTGCAGGTGTACTACTATCTCAGTTGGTTACTCTATTTGTGGCATTGTGTGACTTTGTGCGGTGTTTTAATGCGTCAGATGATTCATATTCAAACAAACAAATGCCCTTTCCACACCAGGCGTTCACATGTTTTCTGTGATCGGCTCTATGATGGACTCAGGGCGCCTCAATTATCCATTTGGCATTCAGAAGTGTTCTCAGCGGAACATTCACTGTCTTCGTATTGGTATTTAAACTGTGGTGAAACTAACCTCAGGAGAAACATAGTTTGGTTAAAAAAAGGACTTACAAAAACTAGTTACCATAAAATCATGTGCAATAAAAAAAATCAATTTAAAGGATTATTGAAGGATTTTCAAAATTATAAATAGAAAGAAACGCACAACCAAAAACACACAACCAAACATAACTACAATGATAAAATAGGAAAATAAAACCAAATTACACCTTTAACATTTTCCCTTTGTTTTCTTTGTTCCTTTTGTAACAGTCTTCTTGTACAATTTTAACAATTAAAACAGTCCAATTTTATTGTTAAGGACAACCAGTTGAACTAGTTGAATCACCACCAAACTACTACGAGTTAAACTACGAGCACTTGCATGTAAATATATACATGTAGCCCTTGTATACTCTTGGGTTCTTTTAATTTTTGTACTCTTAAACTAAACCTAATCTACTTCAAATTCTTTTGGGTCAAGGTACAGCACCCTTAGACATTAAATGGTTACAGTTAGGTTAGTTAAAAAAATGACCCCCCTTTCAATAAAGAACAATAAAAGAGCACGTTTAGAGGTTTTCAAGCTTCACAAAACGTACAGCCACTCAACTGCTTATCACAGTCCTAATGGCGACATCTAAACACACCCTACGCTGCAGGCCTGTATCGACGCTCGGGTACGATGTGACCAAAAACTCCAGGTCCCTTCACTCAAAGAGCAAAAAACTAAATAAAAGTGAGTACCTTGTGTTACAGCGTTAACCCCACCACCATGGTCCGGTGCAATTCCGTGGCATCCTCATCTCCACCGACAGAACAGCTCGGCGCACCGGGTTACCACGTGTCTACCACGTGTCTCATGTGGCAGGTGCGCGGTCCACACCTGCTGCAGTCGCGTCCCTTTGTCTCCGGTTGCCAGAGGAACTCTCAGCTACGTGGGCCCTGAGAGGGCTATCTGGGGTCCGTTCCTTGTTATCCAGTCCAGTAACGAGTTACTGGACACTCACTGGTATCGCGGGGTTGGCGAACCGTAGCACACGGTTACTTTTGCTAAATTAGCTCTTTCCGAACGTAATCTGTGGTAAAAGCGCAGTCCATAAATTTAACGCTGAAACTTAATGCTGGCTCTGACCACTAATTACACTGTGGTACTCTCAGTGTATCCTCTTACCGACTAACCACATTTAAATCTTTACAATTTAGCATGAAGGATTAAACTTTAGCCATGTCTGTTTTCCGACCATCCCTGCCCACTCTCTCCCTTACTCTCTCTCTCCTCCCGTCTCCTACGAGAACTCAGGTTACCTTCACTGACCAAGTAAGCGTAGGAAGAAAACCCTTTTACCACTCATAAAATACTGTTAATTAACATCTCTTATCATTTATACTTTTGGAAAATATATTTTTAACCATAACATGAATTAGATATTTTAATGAACAATGAAATAAAATAAAATAGAGCTGCTGGATAGCTCAGTTGGTAAGGCTCCGGGCTGGTGCGTAGGGGACCCAGGTTCGATTCCCAGGATGAGCATCCTGTGTTGGTCCTTGGGCAAAACCCTACGTGCTACTGCAGCCACAAGGGGGCGTGTGTTCCTTCTGCCGGTCCCCAAGCCTGGATAAATACAAGGGTGGTGTCAGAAAGGGCATCCGACGTAAAAAAAAAAAAAATCCTGCCAAATCAAATATGCAAATTGGACTCGCTGTAAATAATCAGATCAATTCAATTGTCTTTTTAACTACTACTTTGTAAATATTTAGAACACAAGGATGTTATCCGGGTTCTGGTACTGAATAGGACCACCGACTCGGCTGACATCACCAACATCACAAATGATGACCTATAGAATTTTTTTTTTTTTTGGCATTTCTGAACATTGTAGCGAAGTTGAAAATCCCCTGGAAATATGAGAGGAAGTTGCTAGTGTCACTGGCTGAACTCACTGGAACAGCACCCACTACTATGTTTTATCCAAGTTATAGAATAGTTCATAGAATCAAGTTGGAATTCATCATTAATGTAGAAATATTGGTTTGTTGAGGATGCAGTCATGTCGAAGGTGAACGTCAGGCAGGACAGTCGTGATGCTCACAAGTGTCATGTCGAAGGAGGATAACGCTGAAGTTTAATGGCTAACGCTAGCCTCTGAGCAATACAATGAGTTCATCAGTCACTTTTATGAGGATTTATTTTATTTATGATGCCTTTGCAAAAACACATTACAAAGCCAGCTTGTTAAACTTGCATCCAGATAGTCTGACTGTCAGAGGAGTTTTTATTAGTATTCGGAATGGGGGAGTGAGATCCAAACACCCGAGACCCATTGACACCTGGTGTTTTAAACTTGGGCGTCAATAGACAAACGTGTGATTGGATGATCACAGACAAATATTGTCTGAGTGGACAGAGACTAAAGCAAATCAACAGCTCCTGCGTCCTGTGAGATAACATGAGTGTTTTTGTCAGTGGAGTATATTCGTACCCCGTCAGAACCGGGCTGTTTGACACTGAGGTAAAGAGGTGAAACTATTCTACATAAGATTGAAACATTAAGGACACTTTGTATGTTCTTTTCCTAGTGTTTCACTCAGAGATATTGGTTGACATTAGTGGACACCATTACAAAGCTTGCAGTGGGATGGTTCCTTACATGCATAGGTTTTACTGTTAGAATTATATGGTTTAAGAATATAATACCCTAGATATTATGCAACTAGAATGTCATTCGATGTAAATCTGATTTCTATTTTCTTCAGATTTGCTTTGAGTTCTGTGACTTATTGACCTTAGATGATTATGCACTATAAAGGGTAAAATGGAAAAGAACAGACAAAGGATCATGTGTGGCTTAGTTTGGTTTTTGGGAGTGTGAAATGTATGTAAAGAATAGATAAGGGTAGAAATGCACAGTTATGGTTATTTTAAAGATAAGAGTTGGTGAAGCCTTTGGGGCATGGGTGGGGGGTTGGGAGGAAGTTGACCACTGTGGTGTGGGGGATATGTGAGGTTATTGGCTGAAAGCAGAGGATGACAACGTCCCATGGACGAGTATAAAGGATGAGGAAAAGAGGTTGAATGCGTTATTTAGGGACCTATGTCTGCTGCCAAGGGAATCTGATTTCTTCTAGTTTTGAAATACCAATGATCTGTGTAAGATTGCTTAATGCTCATTAAATGATTGAGTTTAATCATTTAATCCTGTTTCAGGTCTGTTTTATGGTTAAGGTAACAACCAATGTAAAGATCGTGTAGGACAGGGGTGTCAAATGTGTCCCGGAGGCCAAATGTGGCCCACCAAAGGTTCCAATCCAGCCTGTGGGATGAATTTTTGAAATGCAAAAATTACACATAAGATATTTGCAAAAATAATAGTTTTGATTCCACATACAGACTAGGAAAAATATTATCATAATAACCTATAAATACAATTTAAAAATTTTCTTAGACTTAAACTTTCTTTATTGTAATTACACAGACACATATAATGAATCTGGCAACTGATAACACAAATAAATATGAGGATACAAAAGTGCAAAATTATTGAAGTGAATCCAAAGACATGAGTGGTTGCAGTACAAAGCTGACAACATACACAGTCAATATAAAAAAGAAATAAATAAGATGGACAGTGCAATATTGCACAGCAATGTAAGCAGTACTGAAAACAGTGTAAATATTGTACGTCAATGTAAACAGTACTATAAACAGTGTAAATATTACACATCAATATAAACAGTACTATAAACAGTGAAAATACAACATATCAATGTAAACAGTACTATAAACAGTGAAAATATTACACATCAATGTAAACAGTACCATCAACAGTTTAAACATTGCACGTGAAGTCAAGTACAGTTTAATAGTCTGATGGCTCGGGGGAAGAAGCTGTTACTGAACCTGGCAGTTCTACAGCCGATGCAGCGCAGCCTCCTGCCCGATGTCAACAGACAGAACAGTCCATGATGGGGGTGAGTGGGATCAGAGTATATGTAGTGAGCTCTGGCCAAGTAGTGTTTGTGTGCAATGTCCTGGATGGGGGGGGGGATCTTCTCCGCAGCCCTCACCACTCTCCTCAGAGGCTTCCTGTCCGAGGCCTTACAGCTCCCGGACCAGACAGAGATGCAGTAGGTCATCAGACCTTCGATGGTGCCTCTGTAGAAGGTAGTGAGGATGGAAGGGGGGAGGGACGCCCTTCTCATCCGTTGCAGGAAGTGCAGGCGCTGCTGGGCTTTCTTCACCAAAGAGACCATGTCAAGGGTCCAGTCGAGGTTGTCAGTGATGTACACCCCAAGGAACCTGGTGCTACTGACAACCTCCACCGCAGTGTCATTGATGAAGAGCGGGTGGTGACTGGGCCGAGATCTCCTGAAGTCAACGATAATCTCCATAGTCCTATCGATGTTCAGGAGCAGGTTGTTCCTCTTACACCAGTTAACCAGCTGTTGCACCTCCTCCCTGTAGGCCAGCTCGTTGTTGTCCCGAATGAGGCCCACGACTGTGGTGTCATCCGAATACTTTACTATGTGGTTGGTGTTATACCTGGCACGACAGTCACGGGTCATCAGGATGAACAGCAAGGGGCTCAGGACGCAGCCCTGGGGAGAGCCGGTGTTCGGGGTGATGACCTTGGAGGTGTTGTTTCCCACTCGAACATACTGGGTCCTGTTGGTCAGGAAGTCCAACAGCCAGTTACACAGGGGGGTGTTTAGCCCCAGGGGGCCCAGTTTGCTCACCAGATCCTGGGGGATGATGGTGTTGAACGCTGAGCTGAAGCCCAGGAACAGCATCCTCACATGGGTGTTCTTACCCTCCAGGTGCTCCAGGCTCAAGTGGAGAGCAGAGGAGATGGCGTCCTCAGTGGAGCGGTTGGGCTGGTAGGCAAACTGGAATGGGTCAAATGATGGTGGGAGTGCAGTCATTATATGATCCTTAAGCACCCGCTCGAAGCACTTCATGATGGTGGATGTTAGTGCAACAGGAAGAAGGTTGTTAAGGCATGTGATGATGGAAGTCTTTGAAACCAGGATGATGGAGGCTGATTTATAACATGATGGAACGACAGCCTGGTTCAGTGATGTGTTGAATATGTCCGTGACCACCTGGGCCAGCTAGGCAGCACACTCCCTGATCAGTCGTCCTGGGATGTTGTCAGGGCCCGCAGCTTTCCGTTGGTTGACTCTGCTCAGAGCTCTCCGCACAGCAGTGGCTACAAGCATGAGGACCTGATCATTGGCGGGGGCCGGGGGAAGGATTTATTTGCCGGCGTGTTGTTCACATCCTCAAATCTTCCATAAAAGTCATTCAGGGCATTGAGGAAACTGATGTCATCCGGACAATGGGGGGGTGTGGCTTAATAGTCGGTGACAGACTGGATCCCCTGCCACACTTGTCTGGTGTTTCCAGAGTCGTGAAGGAAACCCTGGATCTTCTGACTGTAGGATTCTTCTCTGTGTATATGTAAATATTTTCATGTAATTTTCCCATATTTACACTAAAACAAAGTATAGTAAAAAACCACAAATAACCTGAAATCTGTGAAAAGAAGTGTAGTTTTATCACATTCTACCTGTTACTAAATTTTTTGTGTGTTTGTAGATCCACTGTAATCTGTCATTTGTAATGGATATGTAAAAATGATAAACTGTTATATTGTTAAAATGACACTTTTACACTTACTGGTTTTGAGGTTGTTAATGTTATTTATGTTATTTTAAAGGACAGTTTGTTGATGTTTTCATCATGTAAGGAAAATTTGGAATTGACATTGTTGACATGTAATTCTGTTATTATTTCACTGGCCCCGCCCACTTCACACCAAATTGAATTTGGCCCCTGAACTGTAATGAGTTTGACACCCCTCATGTAGGATTTATTACTGGAGTCAGATTCGTAAGATGAAATCCCAATAGTACTTGCCATGAATATCCTTATGCTCCCTTGTTCTGTTCTGTAGCCCGTCTCTTCTGCTTTTGTGCAGATGCATCAGTGTGCAGAGGAGCTGCACCACAGCAGTTAGCCAATGTCAACTCAGCGTCCACCTGCCATCACAAGACACTGGCTTTACAACACTTTAAATACCTTAAAGTGACAGAGATTACACAAATCAGTGGCTCACAATCCCACTGAAAATAATCCAAACGAACCCTTTGATATTTATGTAAATGTACCCACACTCACACTAAGTTGTTTCTGTGTGTCTTGTCTAGAGCTCAAGATCCAGGCCATGATAATGAGCCCCAACGGTCTTCTGAACCCAAAAGCCTCCATGCCACCTCCTGCTGGTCCTCCCCTTCCAGTCATCACACACACTGCAGCCACGCCCACCATAAACTCCATCCAATCACGTCGGCCGAGCGGTGCTTCCATGGACATTAACAGCCTTGAGCAGAGGTCGATGGTAAGAACCCCGTGAAGGCTTTTAAATACATTACCGCTCTCTGTACTATCAGCGATATCCATGATTTACATGAGCACTCGTACAACAGAGTATTAATATATATCTAAAAAAAATAATCCCAATTCCATATCTGTGATGAAAATGTGATTATGAGGATTACTTTCTGAACTCTGAAAGTGGAGAAGGGGATATACAGTTCAGATCAGATTATATGATCAGATTAGATTTTATGACATTAGATTAGATTAAAGGTTGTTGTCATCACGCAGAGTATAGGAACAAAGCCAATGAAATGCATTTAACATAAAACCAGAAGTGCACAATCATTACAGGCAGAATAACTAAGATTTCACATTAAATCCCTCAAACTTGTGCACTTACAGAAGATGAGATGGTTCTGAAACCCATGACTGTATAGAGCAGCGTTTTTCAACCACTGTGCCGCGGCACACTGGTGTGCCCTGAGAAACTGTCAGGTGTGCAGTGAGAAATTATCCAATTTCACCTCATATTCAGGGTGCCCAATACGTTGACCACGATCTACCAGGATGATCAGCATCAGCCTATCATCCTGAAGTCAATGAAATTAGTCAGTTGATTGACAGTGGGTTTGACCAGTCACTGGAGTCACTGACCACCGCACGTCACAGCAGTCTGGTGAGTTAACCAGTGCAGACCGGGGCCGAACCTGGGAACGGATGCGAATGCATGCAGACCCAACTGTGCTGGCCCGTGCAGGTCTGGTGGATGTCACGTATAAACCTTTGTCTGATTGTTGTCATTTCCTTTTGATTCTTTGTTGGTGTTTTGCAGGAAACGTAAATATTCTTATGTCGCTATGTCAGCGGTAAATGGTCCGACTGTCACAACAAATCACACAACATTTTTACAGATTTTAGAACTCAGCGACACATGGGGCACCAGGTTAAAAGGCACATCATTGATTATTGAAAATGACAGGCATTAAAGTAAATTGGATGGATAGTTCAGTTGGTAAACCATGTGCACAGGGGACCCAGCTTCGATTCCCAGGATGAGAGTCCAGTGAGTTTTGTTAAGAGGGGCATTCGATGTATTAGGTTTTATTATATATAAATAATAATTTTATAATAATAAAAAATAAGAAAATACTTTTTTTTGTGTTTACTTGATTCCTATTCAAGACACTTTCATAAGAATGACGGCTATAGACTGTCATTTTTTAACATTTTTGGTTGGTGGTGTGCCTCATGATTTTTTACAATAAAAAAATGTACCGTGGCTCAAAAAAGGTTGAAAAACAGTGGTATAGAGTACAATAGTAGATATTGAGACTTGCCAAGTAAATCTGATCCTTTTTATATCCCTGCATCCAGGGGAACCTGACTGTATACACCACAAGACAGAGCTCTGAAGCAAAAGAATGATGTTTGCTGACCTGGTTCAGACTAAACTGTGGCAGTTTTGACCTTATTTGTTGGATTCCATACAGATCCTTAGTTCATCTACAAACACAAACCAAACAGAAAACAGAGGTGATCTCTGGTCTTACTGTTTTCCACCCAAAAACAGAACTAAGCTAACAGAGCTATAATGTGAACAATAGGGTCAATGCAATATAGTGTTATTATTTTGATAGAAAATCTAAATGTGTGTGGACAACAGGCTTTATACTTTATTCAGTGACTGGACATGGGTTGATTTAATAGGAAGTGTCTGTAGCTTCTACTCTATCTAGTCCATGATATCCCCCTGCTGCTGAGGGTTTATAAAATCAATATTACAGATAACCTCTGTAGTTTAAAAAACAAGATTTATTCATTTCATAATGTCAATCTAATAATACCTTTTACATCCTTCTAGATGTTCGCTGGTTGAGAATAGCTAAAGGCATCGTGTAATTTTAATAGTCGTCGACCCCAAGATACAGTATGTTGACACTGTATAATTATCATTAGCTGACATTACTTCTTGCTTTTTAATCAAAACGGGATATTATAACATGTAACTTGACTATATGTCACTGAACATTATGTGAATACAGTTTCAATCACATTAGACTTGAAGTGGAATGATAATGAAAAGTGAAGCTCTCATCATCACATGCAAGCGACAGAGAGAGAGTGTAAACCCCCGCCCCTCTGCACGCTCCAGTTGTGCTACATGGGGCATTATTTGCATTACCATCAATGGCAAGAAACAACACTATTTTTTTTATCCCATTTGAGTTATGCCATCATTTACACATACGGTAATGATGTCTGTCAATTTAAAAAAGATATTTGTTAAAGAAAAGGAAGTTTTATCTGTTGTAAAAATGTTGAAATATCAGAGGTACAGTAAATATAAAGACTACCTGCACAAGGTGATGTCTCCACAGTCTATTCACAGTCTGAAAGAATCTCTGGAGCCTCAACATCACCAAACTTATCGTTATTTTCACCCTTTGTACCAGTTTTTCATCTGATTTCTAAAGATGAAGGTAAAATGGACAAAGAGGTTTTTCTTATCGACTGAATTGAGTTATGCTTTGAAATGCTTTTTAAATTTACCTTGTCTTCATTTTATTTGCTTTTTATGTATGTTTTTGTTTTGATAAAGGACTGAAATCTCTGTCCCTCTGTAACCTTGCACTGCCGCTGTCTTGGCCAGGACATTTTTATTCTCAGTGAGTCATTATTCCTGGTTAAATAAAGGTTAATTAAAAGAATGTGTCAAAGCAGCAGTGGTTTAGATTATGTGACACCTATCACGGGTAATGAGAAATGCAGTTCACTGAGCTATTTGAACACATCGTTAGATGTCTCTTTACTGGTTTTGTTATAAATCATGAGTAGTAAGATTATTTTGTATATTAACAAACATTCGTGATAAGTGTAATTGGTGGAGGAATTTAAACAGGATCAAATAAGGTAAGATAAGATAGTACTTTATTGATCCCACAACGGGAAATTAGTGCGTCACAGCAGCCAAATACAAAGTAATAAGAAATATAGACAGATATACACCAGCTGAATTCTTAAACGACATACACAGTATGCATTTGTAATACACAATATACAATTGTGTATGTGTTGTGGCATGTGTTGATAAATACATAAGCGGCACGCATGAGCAAAACATATATATTACATCTATGCATGTATATTCATTCCTACATACACACGTATGTATACCTGTACACACTGCATAAACATGCGTGCATACTCACGCATCCACACACACGCACACATACACATATACCGTGCACACCTAAAGTGCGAAGAAGAAGTGTGTGTTAACTGCCAAGTTGGGTTAGAAATGACAAGATCCATGGTGCGTTGTACAGTCTAACTGCTATTGGGGCGAACAATCTGCAGAAGTGCTCCTTCTTGCAGTGAGGGTGTTTCAGTCTGTGACTGAAGGCCTCATGCAGGTGGTGATGGGGGTTGTCCATGATGGATATCAGCTTTGTCAACATCCCCCTCTCACCCACCACCACCACAGACTCCAGCGGACATCCCAATATAGAGCTAGACCTCGCACCAGTTTGTCGATCCTCTTCCTGTCCCTGTCTGCGCATCCACCCCCCCATCAGACCACTGCATAGAAGAGAGCGGACGCTACCACAGTCATAGAAGGTCTTTAACAGAGTCCTGCACACTCCAAAGGACCTCAGTCTCCTCAGGAGGTAGAGTCAACTCTGGCCCTTCTTGTACAGGACCTTGGTGTTAGCGCTCCAATCCAGTCTGTTGTTTATATGAACACCCAGGTACTTGTTAGAGTCCAGTCTCTCAATGTCTTTTCCCTGGATACTCACCGGTGTGGTAGAGGGGGGACTCCTGCCTGAAGTCCACCACCATCTTCTTGGTCTTGCTGGCGTTGATTTGGAGAGCATTGGTCTCACCTCAGCTGACAAAGTCGTTGATGACCTCCCTGTATTCCTGATCGCTCTCATCTGATATGCATCCAATGATGGCCGTATCATCTGAGAACTTCTGTACGTGGCAGTGGTCAGAGTCATATCTGTAGTCTGACGTGTATAGACTAAACAGAGAAGGTGAGAGGACTATGCCCTGCGGTGCCCCCGTGCTGCAGACCACCACCTCAGACACACAGTCAGAAAGTCTCACATACTGCAGTCTTTTAGTGAGGAAGTCGACGGTCCACTCAGTCAGCTGCTAGTCCACTTCGGCTACCTCCAGCTTCCCTCTCAGCAGTGCAGGCTGGATGGTGTTGAAAGCACTGGAGAAGTCAAAGAACATGACCCTCACAGTGCTCCACGCTTGCTCCACCTGAGAGAGGGATCGGTGCAGCAGATCGATGACGGTGACATCCACACTGCAGGGGGTCCAGCGCTGGGCTCACCAGTAGACGAAGATGGTGCAGGATGAGCCTCTCCATGTTCTTCAGTCCCTGAGCAGTCTGCGGCTGATTCTGTCTGGACCTGCTGCTTTCCTAATGTTTGTCTTTTTCAACTGACTTCTCACCTGATCAGCCATGAGGCAAATCTGCGACTGGTCCATAGTGGGGGATGGGGCTTTCCTTGATGTTGGTATGTGTGATGGGGGTGAGGTGGGTTGTGCAGGTCACAATAGGACCACACCAGGAGAGTGGGGGGGCAGCATATGGAGGTGAGTTGGTGGAAGCTGGGGTGTGGGGGGTTTCTTTGGCCCAGAGTCAAATCTGTTGAAAAACAGATTCACTTCATTTGTCCACCCCCGACCAGCGGACACTGAGGCTCCTCCATTACCCTTGATGTGACCAGAGATCTTATTCATGTTTCTCCAGACCTCTCAGACATTGTTCTGTTGGAACTGCTCCTCCATCTTCCTCCTGAAGCTCTCTTTGCCACTCCAGATCCCGTATTTAACATCCCTTTGCGCTCTCCTCAACTCCTTTTTGTCTCCAGATCTGACGGCTCTCTTCTTCCCATTCAGTAGAACCTTCAGCTTCATACCTTCTTTGTTGGAATGGTGTTCTCCACACAGAAGTTAATATTGTCCACGATGCAATCAGTGAAGGCGTCAATGTCCCCACCAGGGGCCTGCATAGTTCCTGCTGGACTGTACATTCAAAACCGCCTCTAAGGGCCTCACAGCAAACAGCAAATTCCGAGTTTTATTGTCCCTTATATGGCAATCAACATACTGGGTGAAGTTGGGGAGAGTGGTGGAGAGTGAGGCATGATTGAAGTCCCCAGAGATGATAATGGGGGACTGAGGATATTTCGTCTGTAGCTGAGAGACGGTGGTGTGAATGTCCTCGCAGGCTGCCATAGCATCAGCCGAGGGCAACTGATTGAAATAATGTAGGTATTTTTCTTTGTTAACTGTTCCTTAAAATTATGACCCATGTGGCGCAACAAGGGGGCAGGGCTACGTCTTTGTACTAAAAGAATGTCTCTTTCTATCATTTCCATTGAAACACCCCTGCAACAGCAGATGTGTATACTGAGTATTAACGAAACCTACAGTGGAACGTCCAGTGACTCATGGAGGTCTTTGTGGGATCAGATCAATTATATCAGGTTCTGGTCTTTAGCCTCATGTCTCAGGTCTTTGTCCCAATAAATCTAAAATCCGAGCAGGTCTGAGTTGACTTACTATTGGCCCTGATCATGTGGCGTGTCACAGTCATTATAAAAGAAATGTGTGATTTGAAGTAAGACAGAGCGCATACACTGTGAAGAGCAGTTTGCTGCTTCTGTCGACTGGTCTCCTTTAATTTGGGACACATAAGGCTGCTGCTGCTGTTGTTGTTTGGTCTGTTTTCACGGTGGTTTGGTTTTGTTTTTATCCATTTTGTGTTTGGTCTTTTAAAAAATGACATGCATTTGTATATTTGTTTATTGTCACAGAACAGTCGCTATTCAACATTACAGATGAATGAAAAGTTCATACAGAAAAATCTCTGAATTTGTGATAAACCTTATGTGAGCATCATCTTTCATACAAGTACTCCAGCTCACAGTGCTTTGAAAAAAAGAGCTTTCATGTATGATGCAAACTCTTCAATGAAAAAGACAGAATAAAAATAAAAAGTGTGACATAATCCATGAAAGATACAGTCAAGAATAAAACCCTTACTTACAGGACTTACAGAATAAAAAACAGAAATACCTTCTTTCTTCTGGGTATAAAGCTGCAGTAACTTCAACTGATTCTGCTGCTTGTTTTTACACTCTAACTTCAGGAACAAACTTATTTTTAATTTATATCCTCTAACTTTAACCTTTTTATGAGCTTTACTGTAAGAACTGTTTTTAGCATCTGGACACCTTTGCTTTATTTTGCTCCTGAATGTTAACTCAAACATCCACCAGCAACCTTTTTAAAATGTATAATACTTATGTAACCATTAATCTTATTGACGCATACAAATAATTGCTATAAGATATAGCAATATGTCATCAGATGGTCATTAGATATGACCCATTTAGGTGTTCAGAGGCTCCGTAGTTGCCATAGAAACACTTTCATCTTCCATCATTGATTCCAATGTTAAAATCCATGGAGTTATGTCAATGACAGCAGATGTACATGTTTGTTTTATGTTCATTTAATCATATATTTTAGTAAAAATGTCACTTTTTCTTTAATTTTCTCCTTTTTTTGTATTATAGCTCTTGGGTTTAATCTGAGCTTTTATGAACATCTATATAATCAATACGTTAAATATTGGAAAATATCTCACTTTCACTGGAGAGATTAGATTAGATTACACCCTTATTATCATTATCACTTGCCAGTCAGCAACATGTTGTAAAGTGCACATATATGTTACTCTATGTAAATAAAACAACAATGATAATGCATCAGTAAATAAAAACTACCCGATAAAAACAGAGATCCAATTCAAAATACAGAGCCTTATTTCATTTTGTTTAAAAACATATATTCTGGTGTTATGGTGAAGTCTAAATGATCTAAATTGATGCACTTTACACTCCATTATTATCTGAGGGTTCACGGGGTTATCATTTTAACGTAAGTCAGAAACAATAGTTTGTCTGCTTTATTTCATGGTTCCATGATTTGGCTGCGTACTGACCAAAATCTGAACCATTTCCAAACCTTCTGAGTGCACATCACTCCGTCTGTGGCTCTGTGAGCACTGTCATCATTAGTGCAGGGTTGGTTTTAGAGTCATTCACTCACTTTAGCTTGACCTGCATTTCATTTTAAATAGTGTAAAGTAATGTGGTGTAATTACTCTTCACTGGGCAGTGCGGTCTGTGCTGTGGCCTAGACCCGTGTGAGACCGAAAGCCAGGCAGTGATGTACAACCGAATGTTCATTGTCATCATCTGATGTCTGTTTTTGTTTACAATTTGAATGTAAAATTTGCAATATTTACTGACGGCCCCAGTTTATAGACCTTAATGTGTCATCTGCAGTCATTGATGGAGAGGAATCACAAACTTCATCAGGCAGCCCATCTTAGAGTGTGTATCTTTCAATATTCAAAATGCTCAAATATCACACACACTTAAGACAAAAGAAATAAAGCAGAGAAAAGATGGATTGATGTGAGTGGTGCACTTTTACATGTGCCATTCAAGGACACGTGTAAAAGTGAACTAGAAAGATACTTCTTTGTACTGACTCGAGAATGAAATTAAGAAAATAAATACAGTTTGTCAGACATAAATAGTGCTATTTACATACAGTTCAAAATCTGTGTCTGTCATCCTAGTTAGCTTTTATGTCCAGAGCAACTGCTTTGTCTTTTCCTTTGCGATTACACGATTAATGACAGTTGTGGCTGCATACATAAGTGATCGCTTTTTTCCTCAGAGTTTGAATTATTTTCTTTGCATACAATTAAGGATAAAATATTCTCATCTTGAAGTGTCTAATTATTTCCGCTGTGTGCTCTGCGTATGTGCCAGAGTCCTGCAGGAGTCGTGTCTCGGCTGCATCAGACCCTCCCACTACAGCAGCTCCCGCACCCGCTGCTCATCACGGCCTTATTGTTATGTATTATTAAACTGAACGCAGGTCGTTGTAAATCTGCCGCTGCGAGGGGGCTTTACCCCTCTCCTTGCCCTCAAAAAGTCTTTATTCTGCAGTTTGTGCCGTGAATTATTTGTTGTGATCTCTTTCCACCGATGAGTGCTCTAATGATAATAAGTGTTTAATTATTATGTGATTAAACTCAATACGCACATCTCAGTGTTTGGTAAATATTCTTACGTATTTACCCCCTTCTTATGAATACACATATCAGGACTTGTGTGTTGCTGATACTTTAAATGCTCATCGGAAAATAGAAGGAGGTGCATGACCTGGAAAATCTGGGATTCACTTTCTCTTACCTTGTATGTATATCAAAAGTTCATTCAGAGCCTATAACACAACACTGGATTAAGGGGTGAGGTAATTTAAAGTTCAATTCTGGGTGTGTGTCATGAAGGTGGATTGTTTTTTCCATTTCCATTTAACTTCAAAGATGAGAGATGAAAAGGTAGAGAGGATGCTGCAATGGATGGTTTGAAGGAATGATAAAATAAAGGTCTTGATGTGTGGATTAGAGGAACAGGCTTCTGAGTGTGTATGAAGTGAGTAGTGTTTGTATAAATTCTTCGGGCTTTCCTTTGTCATGCTAAATAATAAAAGAGAGACGAGTAATACAGAGATTAAAGCACCAGAGGCTTGGACTCCTGGACCTTTATAAGCTTACTTAACTACAGAAAAACTGTATCTTACAATTGACAAAACAGGTTTTAATAGTGTTTAGGTCATTCTTACATCAGCAGAATCAAAGTATTTGCTCAGTCAATATGTTATAAATGTCAGAAATATTGTTTGCTGTCACCCACATGAATGCAATGTTCATTCAACTTATAGTTTTTGGTACAACTCTCTTGAAGTCAGTGACCTTTGCCACAATAGTTTGAAGATGAAAGAATAGAGTAGGTGTTATTCTTCTTGAGAACTTTCAGGTTGTTCATTGTTATTTTCATTTATGTGAAATAGGGCATTAACGACTTCAGTTTTTTTTTCAAGTTGACTTATCCGTCAATAAAGTCAAAGTCGAGTCGACAGGTCGTGATGACGTCATCACTGTCAGCGGAGGAACAACACGGACACATGGCTGTCCAGCAATGAGCAACTTATATTAAAGTTCACTGAAATGTAACAATGTACACTTACAAGACACCAGCATCAACATTTTAACCCGAACAAAACAAAGGCTAACACCTTGAGTTTTCTTTTAAATTTAACCGCACAACATGAAGTGCACCCACGCACCCACATGCAGCGTGATCCACCGCTGACACACACACACTGTGTCTGCTTAAACGAATCAGAGGCAGAGTCTGCACTCAATACACACCCACATCCAGAGGGAGGAAGAGAAAGAATAACATGCGACTTGTCGATTCCTCCAAATTTAAGTTGGCTTGTGCTACAGGAGTCGACGTTTCTGTTAATGCCCTAATGTGAAAAGAGTTTGCAAATGTATGTGTATGTTTGCAAACATTTTCATAACTGAATTTTACTTACACAATGTTTGACACTAAAACACACATTTTGGAGTTTCCTTTGCTTATTCATTTCACTTGTCAGATTTAGAGCCTTTGGTGGGTGGGCGTTGGCTTTTGGGCCAGATGTTAGACATTACTGGTCAATGAAGTTATCATATTTAGTTAGTTACCCTTAAGTAGAAAAAAAATACAATCTAAGAAGTATATATATAAAAAAAAACACCTGAGGTGAAAGGATCATAACATTTATTTCAGAATACTAGAACATGTAACATGTAACACTGCACCAACATAGGAGCTGATCCAGACACCTGTCAACATCCATTAACACTTTCAACATCAGTACTTACATTAGTACCGCTACTTCAGATTCAGATTCAGATTCATTTTATTGTCATTGCACAGACCAATGGTCTGGCAACGAAATGTCATAAAAGCA